>OY747707.1:1045000-1062500 GCA_963556495.2 Valencia hispanica
GAAACAAAAGCTCCATTTCTTTTCCTTTTTATTATATCGGGTAAAATAAATATTGATAGAGGGAGGAGTTGGCTTTGGCAACTTTTAAGATTCAGATCAAACAGAAAGTAGATGGTCTCCTAATGTGTGTCTGGACTGTGTTCAGGTATTATGTGTATGAATGAAAGCAGAGCAGTGGAGCCACAACACACAATGCAGCCAATCTGTCTTTGGTTCCTCTAAAGAACAATCAGAGAACAAGGCGCCTCATTTGACATCGGCTGGTCGCGACCTGCGCCGCCGCCTCCTGTAACCACAGATGGTGACCCGGCGCTCGGACCCAGTCCTCCTGGGCTCTGCTAATGGACTCACTGGGGTCCCGGTTCTGGATTAAAGGCCACAACTCCAAGGAAAAATGGTTTCACCCTCCTGGGAGTTAGAGACGCGGTTTCACAGGTTCTGATCTTCTGGACCAGGAAACAGTAACTAACACCAGTGGAGAGAAAATCAGGAGGCAGGAGGAGCTGCTGCCTTACAGGGAAGCGGCCATCTTTAAATCAGCATCATTCATCCATCCATCATCCATCATCCATCCATTTATCCATCCATCTGTTCATCCATCTGTTCATCCATCCATCCATCTGTTCATCCATCCATTCATCCATCCATCATCCATCCATCCATCCATCCATCTGTTCATCCATCTGTTCATCCATCCATCTATCTGTTCATCCATCCATTCATCCATCCATCATCCATCCATCCATCCATCCATCTGTTCATCCATCTGTTCATCCATCCATCCATCCATCCATCCATCCATCCATCCATCCCTCCATCCATCCATCCATCCATCCATCCATCCATCCATCTGTTCATCCATCCATCTGTTCATCCATCCATCCATCCATCCATCCATCCATCCATCCATCCATCCATCCATCCATAGTAACATAGTAAACAATGACTGCAGCTTCAAATGTTCCCATTTATATTATGGGATGTTCTCTAGACTTGCTCTCATCATGCAGTCAGAAAATGATCCAATGGGTTAAATGTGAAACAATGAAGAATGATTTGTTCCTCTTCTTTGTGACCAAATGCGTCCTGAACAGAGCGCCCCCTACCATCCAGACAGAGAAATGTTGCTGCAGATGAATTCAGGATGTGTCTCCATATGAACGAGTTAGAAGGTCAGACTAATAGACGTTTGGCTCACATCTTCGTTCATCTCTGTCTGAACACAGAAGCGAAACAAAGAGATGAAGTGTTTTTCATTTTCTGTCTAGAAGTGCATTTTTAAAAACATCATAGATCTGCCTTTTTTAACTCAACTTCTTAGTTTTCCTTTCTCAGACTAGCGCTGGCTTTAGTGATGCTGTGCTGGAAAGCATCGGCTCTTTACCGTGTTTCCTGTCCTGGAAGGCGACCTAAATGAGAAACCTTTGTGTCATAAAGCCTCTCTGTATTTCCCGAGGCGACCAGAGCCCCGAATTAACCGCCGCTGACACACACTCAATCCCCAAAAGGATTAAAAGCCAATTACAGAGTTTGAGTCACCACACTGCAGTCAGACCTGAGACAGCAGGAATTAAAGAGAAGGAGCTGTGCCTGCTTTAGAGATGGGATGGTTACATTTAGTTTTTTACTTCTGATTATCTGGAGTTTAACATGCAGAAGCAGCTGCAGTAAAATTCTCAGGATTGGATTCTGCTGAATCCTCTTTCACGCCTTCTGAACAATAAAGCAACAAGCATCCAGTTTATTGATGCAAGTCTTTGATTTCATCTTTTTTCCCAGTTTTATTTTGAAACATTAACTAACAGGATTCTATACATTTTCTCTGACTGCTGTTACATTTATCCGGCTTAAAAAAAAAAAAAAATAATAACCTTATGGATGGGTTTTGTTGTTAAACTGAGTCAAATTGCAATCATTGTTTCCTGGAAATTAAGCAAAATACATTTGTCTTCTCACATATAGCTGTCGTTAATATAGATATATTGGCCACTGCCAGTTGATCAGCTGAGCTTGGATGAAGTGCTGCTGTGTTTCTGGTTTTTCTGCAGCTTTAGGGCTCTGTGTGAGCTCTGAGGGCAGCAGGGATCGATTTCACTCCCAGGGGGGGATAATCAAAGGTCCATCTGAAAGGGCGCTGATAGCACCATATACACACTGATACACCGACATCTATCTATCTATCTATCATTCACTCTCTACTCAGCACTACACACACAAACACCTCTGCAGTATTATCAGTTCATTATGAGGAATTAGTATCTGGCTTCTTTTCTATTAAATTAAATGGTCTGGAACATGTTAAAGTAGCAGACAGTGTGTTTTAATATTACTTTGTTTTATGAATAAACTCTTGGCTTTCTCCATAACAGTTAAATAACAAACTATAGATACGTTTTCAAAAGTACAAAAATGATTTTAAAATCTCTTGAAATTAATTAATAATAGAAATAATTATTCTTCCGAATTAGAAAATTTTACCAGTAACAATAATTCAGTTTTTAAGTCCTACTGGACAAAGATGAAACAAAAATCAGAAATAATATTCTGAGAAATTTGTATGTATGTAATAAAAGTATAAAGCAGCTGTCTCAAAAAGACAATAAAAAGTGTTGTACTCTCAGTGTTTGGTTTTCATTCTCCTCAGTCAGTTTATAGATGAACTCTAACTTTGCTCAGCGTTATTATGGTTTTTGTGTCCATGCGGAGCTTACAGGATCTTTGCCACTTTTGTCACACTCAGAAACACACGCTGGCTATATTCGTCCATGAAGCTACAGTTGCGTGTTGACATCTCGTAAACAGCCACAATGGAATAAAACTCCGCTGTCTGTTCCGTCTTTGAACGGATCAGAACCGGCCACTAGGCAGCAGCTCAGGGAGGACGTCAGATAAGAGAAAGGCTGTCATATTCCATGCATCGCACCAGTCAGTTTAATTATGCTTATTAATCTCCTTAAAAATGATAGAAACCCGGACATCTTCATCAGTCTATGAAATCCCCGGACAGGACGTGAAAAGTGGACAGTTGGTCACCCTGCTGTAGGCTGATACACTGTTTTTAATGAATCTGTTCTATTTTATAAGTGTTTTAATATGTGGTTTTTATGTCTTTTATTTATCTGATTTCTGTCCAGCTCTCTGAGCAAACGTTCTGTTGTTTAATTGTGCTTTATAAGTAAGTGAGATCCCATGTGAGATACGATAATGACAGGATAGTGAATGTGGATATAAGCTCCGCCCATCTGTGTCTAAATAACTGGGAGCTTGATGCTTCTGAGGCATCAGCTTGAAGTGATGAAGACCAAGTGTGACTTCATCACTGTCACTATTTATGTATTTCGTCACAGAAAACATTTGAACATTTCCATAACCTCATCTGGATGCAGTTGATGTTCCCGGATGTTTACTTTGTTGCCTTTACAAAGTTTGAAATAAGCCAGGTTTACAATCTAGTGGGAAATACAGAGAAGATGAAACAAACTGGGTTTAGATTAGTTCTGGATTTCTTCAAAGAAACAATGAGTAAATGTTTGTGTCTGAAGGACCTGGAGGTAGAAATCTGCCGAGCTTTAATCAGCCTGTGCTGTAGATAAGCACCATCGCCACTGACTCTCTCTCATATAGATCGCTGTCTGGCAGAGCTAAAGGATTCAGGTCGACTTCCCCTCTGAAACACAAGAGATTCTCTCTGTATCCATGGACCATCTTCCTGTGTCCACTTTACCTGATTACCCAGTTGGTGTTTCTGCACCCTTTATCTCAAACATCTGCACTGAAGCTGAAGCTAGAGGTAACATGACCCTGAACTACAGGTGGCGTGGTGTGATGGGAGGATGCAAGGCATTTTTTACAGGTTGTACAAAACTGACTATCTCAGTGATTTACTGGGCCTGCATTCAAACGCAACAACAGGAGCTGCTAACCTCGGTGAATACATTCACTAAACGGATTCAATGAGACATAGAGTTGTGCTTTCAGCTGTTTATAGAGGCCGAGAGAACAGGAGGTCCCTCTCAGACCTTACTGTGGAATCCTCCACACCCGATGGCCACGATGAAAGAAAAGGTTCTGGGAGGAAACGTTGCCTAAATGAGCCTCCACTGTGCCTCTAAACGGGTTATAATGTACCAGAGGATTTCAGGTTGTCTTCCTGCTGTCGCCTCAACATGTTCAGGGAGGCAGACAGGGTGACCACCGCTGACCTTTAAGAGGTTAAAGTCAGAAATATTAGCTGGACGTTACCTGTTCTCAAAATCCAATATGGCGGCTGTATAAAACACATTGATAGTTTTGAAACTAAACCATTTAACAATCTTTCTGACAGCTTGTTTCTCATTAAGTCCTCATCCACAGAGAGGGGGCTGTACTTCATCCCTTCAGGGATGTCTGGTGTTGCTGTCAAGCCTACTTTATGCTTTTCCATCAGCATGTTTGCACCCACACGCACACGTATTGACAGAGATATTTTCCTTTAGTACGTCTTCATTGTTGCAAACAAATTCCCCTCCAGGTCAGCAGGGGGCGCTGACCTTTTCTGGCTGGTCTACCATTGAAGTGACGTCTCTGGTCTACAGTTTGTTTCCACAGATGGAGAAGTATAAACTAGGCTTTAGCCATCAGACTAGCTGCTGTTAGCCACCAGCTGCTGTTAGCCACCAGGCTAGCTGCTGTCAGCCATCAGGCTACCCGCTGTCAGCCATCAGACTAGCCGCTGTCAGCCATCAGGCTAGCCGCTGTTAGCCATCAGACTAGCCGCTGTCAGCCATCAGGCTAGTTGCTGTTAGCCATCAGGCTAGCTGTGGTTAGCGATCAGGCTAGCTACTGTTAGCCATCAGGCTAGTTGCTGTTAGCCATCAGGCTAACTGCGGTTAGCATACGGTTCACTGAGATCAGGGCCTGCTGAATCCTCTCCTCCACTTTTCATCAGGATTAAACTTACAACTATAAAAATACCTGAATCTGGGATGAAAGCTCCCCTTTAGAGACGAATCAAACACAAGTTGAGCGAGAAGGAGATCTGCTGAGACACTGGTAGCTATGGTGATTCTGGACTGGACAGGAGGGGCAGCCCACAGCACCACAGATAGTTTCTGTGTAAAAACTGACACCAAACAGCAGAAATAAATGAAGTTTCCTAGGTTATTATGGTATTTATTTGTTAAGATAAGGCTGGTTAGACACTCAGCAGCTAACCGGGTCATAACTGTTTGTCTTTCAAATGTTTTAAGACCCTAAGAACCATGAATCTGACCACTGTGATGAGACCCTCCTCTGGTGTCTTGTTCTGCTTTTCTGTTTGTCATCTCATAGTATTTCATGTTGCTTTTACTCAGCCAGACACGTGTTTGAGGTTTCATCATAGCCGATCTCTGAAGGTGGCAGTTTGACACTCAGAGCTGTAATTAACTGTCGTCATGTCAGTGCTAGTCGTGTTTCAGTGAAAGAAGTCTTTACTGCCACCAGATCCAATGAAAACACCAACTATCACTACATCTGCTCCCGTCTACTCAGAGTCTGAAAAGGTTCAAGGAGCAAAATGTTGTCTGGAAAACTAAATGATGTGTCTTTATTTAATCTGTTCAACTGGAAATGATTTATAGTGGCTCCAGTAATTAGATTAAAACTGTTTCAATGCTGTTTTGTTTGTTCTGGAATTCAGGATGGAGATTAGATGTTCCAATCCATCCTTTTCTTCAACAGGGTTCACAAGAGAGAATAAGGTTCACCGACCCAGTTCTGCTTCAGGGTCAGGAAGTAAAGTCCAGACTGGACCGATCTCCAGTCCATCACAGCCCAAATGTAAAACTTTCTCCTTAAGCTTCTCAGTGGCTGGTGGAGAATGTTGAATGTTTTCATTTCTACCCTAATCTATGGTCAGGGGATTTGGATCCTAGGCGACAGAACCAGAACCTTCATCATCCAGGAAGAACTCCATCATCATCCAGGAGGAACTCCATTATCTGGGAGGAGGTCAATCATCCAGGAGGAGCTCCATCACCCAGGAGGAGCTCCATCATCCAGGAGGAACTCCATCATCCAGGAGGAACTCCATCATCCAGGAGGAGCTCCATCATCCAGGAGGAGCTCCATCACCCAGGAGGAGCTCCATCATCCAGGAGGAACTCCATTATCCAGGAGGAACTCCATCATCCAGGAGGAGCTCCATTATCCAGGAGGAGCTCCATTATCCAGGAGGAGCTCCATTATCCAGGAGGAACTCCATTATCCAGGAGGAACTCCATCATCCAGGAGGAGCTCCATCATCCAGGAGGAACTCCATCATCCAGGAGGAGCTCCATCATCCAGGAGGAACTCCATCATCCAGGAGGAGCTCCATTATCCAGGAGGAACTCCATCATCCAGGAGGAACTCCATCATCCAGGAGGAGCTCCATCACCCAGGAGGAACTCCAACATCCAGGAGGAACTCCATTATCCAGGAGGAACTCCATTATCCAGGAGGAGCTCCATTATCCAGGAGGAGCTCCATTATCCAGGAGGAGCTCCGTCATCATCCAGGAGGAGCTCCATTATCCAGGAGGAGCTCTGTCATCATCCAGGAGGAACTCCATCATCCAGGAGGAGCTCCATTATCCAGGAGGAGCTCCATCATCCAGGAGGAGCTCCATCATCCAGGAGGAGCTCCATCATCCAGGAGGAACTCCATTATCCAGGAGGAACTCCATCATCCAGGAGGAGCTCCATCATCCAGGAGGAACTCCATCATCCAGGAGGAGCTCCATTATCCAGGAGGAACTCCATCATCCAGGAGGAACTCCATCATCCAGGAGGAGCTCCATCACCCAGGAGGAGCTCCATCATCCAGGAGGAACTCCATTATCCAGGAGGAACTCCATTATCCAGGAGGAGCTCCATTATCCAGGAGGAGCTCCGTCATCATCCAGGAGGAGCTCCATTATCCAGGAGGAGCTCTGTCATCATCCAGGAGGAACTCCATCATCCAGGAGGAGCTCCATTATCCAGGAGGAGCTCCGTCATCATCCAGGAGGAGCTCCATTATCCAGGAGGAGCTCCTTTATCCAGGAGGAGCTCCATCATCCAGGAGGAACTCCATTATCCAGGAGGAGCTCCATCATCCAGGAGGAGCTCCATCATCCATGAGGAGCTCCATCATCCAGGAGGAGCTCCATCATCCAGGAGGAACTCCATTATCCAGGAGGAGCTCCATCATCCAGGAGGAGCTCCATCATCCAGGAGGAGCTCCATTATCCAGGAGGAACTCCATCATCCAGGAGGAGCTCCATCATCCAGGAGGAACTCCATTATCCAGGAGGAACTCCATTATCCAGGAGGAGCTCCATCATCCAGGAGGAACTCCATCATCCAGGAGGAACTCCATTATCCAGGAGGAACTCCATTATCCAGGAGGAGCTCCATCATCCAGGAGGAGCTCCATCATCCAGGAGGAGCTCCATCATCCAGGAGGAGCTCCATTATCCAGGAGGAACTCCATCATCCAGGAGGAGCTCCATCATCCAGGAGGAACTCCATTATCCAGGAGGAGCTCCATCATCTGGGAGGAACTCCATCATCCAGGAGGAACTCCATTATCCAGGAGGAACTCCATCATCCAGGAGGATCTCCATCATCCAGGAGGAACTCCATCATCCAGGAGGAACTCCATCATCCAGGAGGAGCTCCATCATCCAGGAGGAACTCCATCATCCAGGAGGAGCTCCATCATCCAGGAGGAGCTCCATTATCCAGGAGGAACTCCATTATCCAGGAGGAGCTCCATCATCCAGGAGGAGCTCCATCATCCAGGAGGAACTCCATTATCCAGGAGGAACTCCATTATCCAGGAGGAGCTCCATTATCCAGGAGGAGCTCCATTATCCAGGAGGAGCTCCGTCATCATCCAGGAGGAGCTCCATTATCCAGGAGGAGCTCCATCATCCAGGAGGAGCTCCATCATCCAGGAGGAACTCCATTATCCAGGAGGAGCTCCGTCATCATCCAGGAGGAGCTCCATCATCCAGGAGGAGCTCCTTTATCCAGGAGGAGCTCCATCATCCAGGAGGAACTCCATTATCCAGGAGGAGCTCCATCATCCAGGAGGAGCTCCATCATCCAGGAGGAACTCCATTATCCAGGAGGAGCTCCATCATCCAGGAGGAGCTCCATCATCATCCATGTGTCTCTCCTGGCCCTGTGACCTCTGACCTCAGACAGCAGATGAATGAGAAAGAAACTGAAAAGAGCTGAAACAGGACAAATAAGACGATTTGTAGAGGAAGAGGAGATGAGGTGTTAAAACGTTTAGACACAGCTCTTAAAGAAGAACGTTCCAGAACGAGCGTTTGGGCCGCAGGCGGTAGAACTGTCCCAGAGCAGATGTTTTCCTTCACATTATTCTGAGATCTCATTAAATAACTAGAATTAAAGCTCTGGTGTCCTAAGGTGATCCGATCCAGAGTGACAGAACCGAGCGGTACCGTTAGGATGACCGTTATAACGACCTCAGCCTCTGGGTGGGGAGGGATGCCATTTCTAGCCCACCAACCCAGCAGCTTTCTGATTGGCTGCTGCCTCTCTGGACGCTGAGTGCGTTCTGCTGATACCCTTTCTGTGTTCTGGTGCCGACCCACTCGAGCCACCGTAAACATCCCCGACGGCGAGATGATATTATCAGCTGCAGAGGCACACCTCTTCATCCGACTCCCAGCGGTGCTGTCCTTCACTCGCCTCCTCTCCATCCACACTAATTCCCTCTCAACTAGCAATTTTATAGCTCACTGCCCGCCAAATCCTCCAATGTCACCTACAGGTAGAAAAACACAGCCCCGCTCTTCAACCTGAGAGACAATTTCCTGTCTGCTCCGAACTCACTGGGCTCTACGTCTGCTTTCTGATCGCCAAATTCTCCTTTCAGGGTTTTACTGCTCCTGATGAAGGAGATTTGTTTCTGAATTGGGAGGAAATGGCGGGGGTCTTATCCACAGGCTGCAGCCTAATTTGCCTGGGAATGTGGTCAGCTGTGTCTAATTGTGCTGGAATGAGAGATTTCACTGCTGTAGACGGCCGCCGCCATGTAAATGATCTAAAATTACAGCTGAGGAATTCAAAGTAAAGCTGATTAATGGAATTAGCGCCATTGTCCCGCGTCCTTCACATGCTGTAGGTGTTTGTGATCCGTGCAGCACAGACAGAGCCTACATCCCATTAATCCCTCCATCAGCCGCTGTTGGTCCAATTCTCTGTGGGTTACGATGGACAGAAAGAAGGATAGAGAGGAGGGTCCGCCGGATGGTTCAGGAGGAACAGTGCGGTTCTGGTTCTGGATCACTGGACCAACCCTACACCCTCAGCAGGGTTCTGGAGGGTCCGTGGGAGTCTACCCAACCCAACGGTCTGTGTGTTTGATGGAGAAGATGTTCATCACCTTCCTGGTTGGAACTTCCAGGAGCAGCTGAGGTGTTGAGGGGATCTGGTCTCTTCTTATTGGAGATGATCCGGTTCTGTTGGGTTCATCAGAACCTGATCTCAAGCTTTCACCAGAGCGGTTCTCCATGATTTACATGAGCCAGAAGTTTGAGTCTCTTTCATGTTTTGGTTCAATAAGCATTTAAAAAATATATTTTATTTTTCCAAAAATCAAACTTCTCAGTTTCATTAAAATAATGCATTTTTACTTTGTTGCAGAATCTTAATTTTCTTATTTTAAGTTTTTGCATTTTTAAAAGGTAATTTTTTTTAATATTTAATACAGGCATCCAGTTAACATGGAGCATAGAGCTGATTTATATCCTCCAACCTGTTATCTTTCTTCTTCTACTGATTTTAGTCATAACTGGAGGGATTATTATTTCCTTTTTATTGCTTATTTCTTCAGTTCTTTTTCTCTTTGAAGTACTTTGGTTTGGAAAGTGCTCTACAGTTACAGTGGGATTGATTTATTGAATTATTTGCATAAAGATGAGTATAGAAAAGGAGCAGAAAGCAGTTGGCTGTGGCTGTACTTTCAGATTGATCTTCTTTCACTCTAAATGCAGAGGCGTTCCTGTTTCTTTGCATCAGAACCATTGTTACACTGAGAGAGTCTGTATTTGAGCTGGACGCAGCCTTCAGGGAGGGAAAATGAACAAACAGCAATAATTGTGACTGTGTGTGAAAATAAGACGCTTTACTGAGGCTCCAGGATCAGAACCTGTTTAGATCCAAACCCGACAGAGATGCTCAGTGATACAGATCTGTTCCTCGTGTTTTAGAGGACAAATAAAAGCGGTTCCCCGGTCCTGTTTTGGATCAAGCGATGATGCTAAGCCTCTCAGACCCCGGCGTAGCCTCGGCTCATTCTGTCAATGAGCCCCGAGGAGATGGAAAATAGTATTTCATGGATAAACAGAATAAGCGTGTACAGATGGCGTTATTTTCTCAGCCCTCTCCAACCTGCTGTCATTGTACAAACGGCTGAGCTTCTGCTGAAAGGCTGCTCAGCGTTTGTCACAGCGTCACCAAGGTCAGGCTAACGGCTCTCAGCTCTATAAATAAGGCAGACATGCATGGCAGCAGAAAATCAGCTTATTAGCTGGGCTCTGATGGACATGATCATTTTGATCTGATATCATCTTCTATCGTTTCCACAGAAAGTACTGATGGTGGGTTTGGATCAACACATGCAGAGATGTTCTTAAAACGGAACATCTTTGGTGTTTGTGGCTTTTTGTCTCTTAACGGCTGGTCGTGGTCGCCAGCGGTTAAAACGCTGCGCTTCTATCATTTAGCTCCCTGTGGTTTCAGTTTTAGTCTCACATACAGTACAGGGTGGACCTGTGGTTCAAACGAATCGACACAAGATGCTTCATGAATGTCATCACCAATGAAAATTACATTTATAGTTGTTACAGAGAAATCCCAGCTGTTTATAAGAACTCGTAGTTTAAACAGTCAGAGAGCCGTAAGCTGTCTGCTTCACAGAGACGCTCCTAACACAGGGGTTATGATGATGGATGGAGGTGAACCTTTGTCACATGACTGTACGAAGATACCTTTGCAGACTAATGTCGTGCACTTTGAGTCTTAAACCAGCTAAACAGAGCCGGCCGGTATATCGATATCTAGAAAATATCGATATTCATGTCATGATGAAAAGTTTCCATGACAATATTTACCATTCTGCTTATCATTCACTGGAAGCTTTGTTTTCCTTAATGCTCCTGAACGCAGCACAGGATGGAGTCTGTTCTGAGTCGGTTCTGGATTATCATGCAGACTTTCAGGAACTAGGACTGAATTACTGGGTCATCCTAGAGGACAGGATGGTCCACTGGGTTGGAGATCAGTGATGAACAAGGTTTTGTTCTGTTAACTAAGGGTGAGGCATCCTGCTGAATAGAACAGCTTTGATTCTGACCCGGTCATTAAGACTTTCATTGCTGTAAATACTGATTATCAGCCTCCAGCTAACCACCAGTCTGTTTACGGTTCCTTCTCTGGAGCCAGGTCAAAGGTCAGATGTTCTGAGTTCTGCTCGGCCCAGATGATGCTTCTGATGGTTCTGATCGGCTGTCAGTAGGTTATAAACTGCAAACAGCTGAGGCTGGTTTCCCTGCTGGCTGGTGTTAGGGTGGATGCTTGTTGTCCTGACGTCTCTACTGACTGAAGCTGGGCTCTGATTCAGAGTCAGGAGCGACCTGCAGGACTCTCCATGACCAACAGGGGTCTCTATCTGTGGACGTCATGCGTGGAATAACACCATCAGCAGTGTTTCTACTGCTTCACCTTCAACCCCTCCCTCCCAGGGTGTGTTCCAGTGTTTCTGATCAATAATTCACCGTATTGATGCAGTTCCAGTCTGTGTCGGTTTGATCAGAAGATGAATCTGACGGTCGCCTTCAACAACTAAACAGAGCGATGATGGATGTAAAATAGAACCATGCATATTTATGGACGTGAGTGGGTGGAGACGATTATTCCACAGCTTCTAACATTTGGTTGGAAATAAAACCAGGAAGGAACCCACAGACGCTGGTGCAGAAGCTCACCTCCCTCGGACTGAGTCCCACGCTGGGGAACTGGGTCCTGGACTTCCTGACCAATAGACCTCAGACTGTCAAGATCCACAACACCATCTCCTCCTCCATCCTCCTCAGGATGAGCCCCCTCCTGTTCACTCTGCTGACGGATGACTGCTCAGCGAGACTCCCCAGCTGTCATATAAGTTTGTGGATGACACAGCAGTAGTGGGACGCTTCACCAACAACGATGAGTCCAAATACAGAGAGGAGGTGGAAAACCTGGTGCAGAGAAAACAACCTCTGCATCAATGTGAAGAAGACCAAGCAGATGGTGGATTTCAGAAGGGACAAGCGTCCTCTCCTTCCCCTGTCCATCGGAGGAGCAGCTGTGGAGGTGGTCACTGATTTAATTTAAATAGTTTATAATTTCGGACCAGAGTCCTAATTTCATACCATCACATGTAACATGAGATGGTATGACAATAAAAGTTCCTTGAATCCTTGAATCCTTGAATTTCATCTGCTCTCACGCTTTATTCATCATTCCTGTTTCCTGCAGGTTCCTCATTGTCCTTCTGTAGAGTTTTATCCTAGACCTTGTTTGATTCTGATGTTGGCTTTAGAAATGTAAAACGATGAAATGTTTGGAGCTCATAGCTTCAAGCATTTATGGTCCTCATGTTTACCTGTGTGTCGTACAGGTGAATCAGAACAGCTGGTCTGGATCCCTGGCAGCGCGAAGCAAACGCCTCTGGGTTTAAATCTGGGTTTAAATGTAAATTTAAATCTGGGTTTAAATCTGGGTTTACATCTGGGTTTAAATGTGGGTTTTAATCTGGGTTTAAATGTAAGTTTAAATCTGAGTTTAAATCTAAGTTTACATCTAAATTTAAATCTGGGTTTACATCTGGGTTTAAATCTGGGTTTAAATCTGGGTTTAAATCTAGGTTTAAATGTAAGTTTTAATGTAAATTTAAATGTTAGTATAAATCTGAGTTTAAATCTGAGTTTAAATCTGAGTTTAAATGTAAATTTAAATCTGGGTTTAAATCTGAGTTTACATCTGGGTTTAAATGTGGGTTTAAATCTGAGTTTAAATCTGAGTTTAAATCTAAATTTACATCTAAATTTAAATCTGGGTTTAAATCTGAGTTTAAATCTGGGTTTAAGTCTGAGTTTAAATCTGGGTTTAAGTCTGAGTTTAAATCTGAGTTTAAATGTAAATTTAAATCTGGGTTTAAGTCTGAGTTTAAATGTAAATTTAAATCTGGGTTTAAATCTGAGTTTAAATCTAAGTTTACATCTAAATTTAAATCTGGGTTTAAATCTGAGTTTAAATGTAAATTTAAATCTGGGTTTAAGTCTGAGTTTAAATGTAAATTTAAATCTGGGTTTAAATCTGAGTTTAAATCTAAGTTTACATCTAAATTTAAATCTGAGTTTAAATCTAAGTTTACATCTAAATTTAAATCTGGGTTTACATCTGGGTTTAAATCTGGGTTTATGGGTTTACATCTGGGTTTAAATCTGAGTTTAAATCTAAGTTTACATCTAAATTTAAATCTGGGTTTAAATCTAAGTTTACATCTAAATTTTAATTAGATTAGTTTAAATCAGAGATTAGTAAAACTAGATTTAAAATGAGTTAATCAATGCTTAAAGCTAAACTGAGCTCTGTTGCACCACTTAAAATTAATCTGTGTTTAGTAAAACACAGATTAATTATATAAACTGGGTTTAAACTAATGAAATCATAGGGGCAATATAGAAATTAAAACATAAATAGCCATTATAATATCACCAGTAATGTAAGCTTTTTGGGCGATCTTGTTACAGTTTTATTTTTAACAGTTGCTTTCCCACTTAAACGTTCTATTGTTGCTAGGTAGCAATAATCATCTTCATGTTTTCACCTTGTTAATATTGATGTAATCGTGCTGGCTCAGCAGAGAAGTTCAAACTTTTCCTCATTTGAAAAAAACTTGCTGATCGAGTTAATGGAACAAAATGGGCAAATAATAGAAGCCAAAAAAACGGAAAACAGCACCGTGAGAAAGAAAGATACAGCTTGGCAGGATCTGTCTGAAAGTTTTAATGCATGGACCAACGAGACGTCGCTCAGTTAAAAGCTTGCTGGAAAAACCTAAAAACAAAAGCCAAAAAAGATGCGCCCAGTGTGAGACGGGAGCTGTTCGTCACACCAAAGTCAGACGATCCGCTGTTGGAGAAAGTAAACTCCCTCATCCCGCAACAGATGGAGCCGCAACCCATACGACGACGATGGGGTCTTGGACCAGTCTGCAGATTCAACTGGGGAAGACGGTAAATAACCCAATCAGTCCATAGTGAGTTGTCCTTGTTGTTTTTGCCAAAGAAATTAATTTGTTTTTCAATATTTATTTCGGTTCGTGTTTTGACAGTTATCTTTTTAACGCTGGAGCCAATTCAGCCAGAGGAGCATCTCCTTCACACCACTGCGTCTTCATCTTCAACTGGTTTAAACAGCAGAAGGAAAAACAAGCGGCGTTACGTGACACATCAGGAAATGTTGGTTTTAGAAAAAGAGAAGATAAAAATGGAAGATGAGAATGCCAAATTACAGAAAGAGGTGTTAGAGCTACAGGAGGAGGTGCTGCTATTGACAAAAAAAGAAGATAGTTTTACGTCTAATTTAAATAATTCCACCTTCTTGTCATGAATAAGCTGCGATTCAACATGTTTGTACTGCAACATTAAACAAGTAAAATGTCTTACTAATGTTTATCTTCTCTGTACTTCACATTTTGAGATGCAACAGGTTGAGATGCAGTTAAATAGTTAAATAGAAAATGATGCAGCTATATTTTTATAGAATGTAGCTATATTATGTAACTATGAGAACATATAATTGTATTCATATTTTCATATATTTGTTTAAAATAAACTATTGAAAAAATGTGGCATTGTTTTTAAATAATTCATGCATCAGAGGGTTAAAGCAGTCACCCATTCAGAATGCCTTTTTAAACAAGTGACAGTCAAGTGGAAAAACACACATTTAAATGACAACAACATTTATTTACAGACATATTTATACACAATAGGCCTTTTGCTTATTGAGAGAAGAGATTTTGTATGAGAGTTTGTCTAACAGCATTCCCGCTTGGATTGGCATTGTGTTCCTGGTCGTCCTCTGTGTCCTCGTACTGTGGGCACCTCGTCAGCCTCAAGTGGCTCGTCTCCATGCCTCTTCCCAAAGTTGTAAAGAGCTGCAACTGCAACAATGATGCTCAAGGTGTTGTCCAGCTTTGTGCGGAGTCCATCTTTGATGCAAGGGAACCTTCTTTTCCATGCTCCAAAGAGTCGTTCTATCACCCCTCTGGCTGCAACGTGATGGTAGTTGTACCTTCTCTCTGCTGGTGTTTGAGGGTTCAGAAGAGGAGTCATCAGGTAAGAGCGGCATGGATAATAACCATTATCCCCTATGAGATGGGCTTCATAAGTTTGGTTCTCGAGGAGGGCACAAAGCTGGCTGTTGTCAAAGATCCTGCTGTCATGTGTGGATCCAGGCCAACGCGCAACAATGGTGGTTATTTCCGATTTTTCATCACACAACACTTGAACATTGATTGAGCAGTACCCCTTACGGTTGCGGAAAAGTTCTCCATTTGCACCACCAGGATTCTGTATTGGGATGTGCGTACAGTCAATAGCACCTAGCATCCCTGGACAGCCAGCTCGCCTGTAGAAACCAGCAGCTGTTTCCACCGTTGGAGGTACTGGTTCTTCAGAGATGCAACAGTCCGAGACACCCTGCTGACTATGCGGCAAACTGTTGAGTTATGCAAGCCAAACAGGTCTCCATCCACCCTCTGGAAACAGCTAGTTGCGTAAAATCTGAGGGCAACCAGGAGTTGGAGCATTGGGGGTACAGCTGCATTTCTGTCACTACCATGTTTGACAGTTGGTCCAACCATTCTGTTCAGCTCCAAAACGGTTTCCTTGGTAAAGCGCTATCTTACCAAAAATTCCTCATCCTCATAAAAGTCAAGTGGTGTGAGCCTGTCTCTCAACTTTCTCTGAGGAACATCATAATTTTGTTCAATCCACCTCAAAAATGCAGCCATGTTACAGTTAAACCTGCTCCACTGTCAGTTTAGAATTAATCCTAGATGAGGGTTTAAAATGGAGTTTAAAGTTCTGGTGCAACCGAATTAAGTTTAAACTTGGTTTAGAATGAAAGATAAATTGAGATTTAAAGAGAGGTTTAAATTTAATATGTCTTAATTTTAAACTAGGTTTAAAGTTTGGTGCAACATAATTTAAACTTAAACCATGACTTAATCTGGTTTTAAAGTTAATCCTTGTTGGTGCAATCCACCCTAAATGTAAGTTTAAATCTGCGTTTAAATCTGAGTTTAAATCTGGGTTTAAATGTGGGTTTAAATCTGCTTTTAAAATTTGAGTTTAAATCTGGGTTAAAATGTAGGTTTAAATCTGAGTTTAAATCTGCTTTTAAATTTGAGTTTAAATCTGCGTTTAAATCTGAGTTTAAATGTGGGTTTAAATCTGAGTTTAAATCTGAGTTTACATCTGAGTTTAAATCTGCGTTTAAATCTGGGTTTAAATGTGGGTTTAAATCTGCTTTTAAATTTGAGTTTAAATGTGAGTTTAAATCTGGGTTTAAATCTGAGTTTAAATCTGAGTTTAAATCTGGGTTTAAATCTGCTTTTAAATCTGACTTTAAATCTGGGTTTAAATCTGGGTTTCAATCTGGGTTTAAATCTGAGTTTAAATCTGAGTTTAAATCTGGGTTTAAATCTGCTTTTAAATCTGAGTTTAAATCTGGGTTTAAATCTGAGTTTAAATCTGAGTTTAAATCTGGGTTTAAATCTGCTTTTAAATCTGAGTTTAAATGTGGGTTTAAATCTGGGTTTAAATCTGGGTTTAAATCTGAGTTTAAATCTGGGTTTAAATCTGAGTTTAAATCTGAGTTTAAATCTGGGTTTAAATCTGCTTTTAAATCTGAGTTTAAATGTGGGTTTAAATCTGAGTTTAAATGTGGGTTTAAATCTGCTTTTAAATTTGAGTTTAAATCTGGGTTTAAATGTGGGTTTAAATCTGAGTTTAAATCTGAGTTTACATCTGAGCTTAAATCTGGGTTTAAATGTGGGTTTAAATCTTCTTTTAAATCTGAGTTTAAATGTGGCTTAAATCTGAGTTTAAATCTGAGTTTAAATCTGCTTTTAAATTTGAGTTTAAATCTGCGTTTAAATGTGGGTTTAAATGTGGGTTTAAATCTGCTTTTAAATTTGAGTTTAAATTTGGGTTTAAATCTGGGTTTAAATGTGGGTTTAAATCTGAGTTTAAATCTGTGTTTAAATGTGGGTTTAAACCTGAGTTTAATTCTGGGTTTAAATCTGCTTTTAAATCTGATTAAGAGAAATGATTTTTAGACACAGAGACGGTTTCTTTCGTCCCATCTCTGCATTTTTATGCTTTGGACTTGATTAGTGGCCATATTGAATGAAGCTGTGATGACAG
>OY747707.1:1067500-1237500 GCA_963556495.2 Valencia hispanica
GAGTCAGGGTGGAGTCATGGCGGAGTCAGGGTGGAGGCAGGTTGCAGTCAGGGCGGAGTGAGGTTGCAGTCAGGTTGCAGTCAGGTTGGAGTCATGGTGGAGTCAGGGCGGAGTCAGGGTGGAGGCAGGTTGCAGTCAGGTTGCAGTCAGGTTGGAGTCATGGTGGAGTCAGGGCGGAGTCAGGGTAGAGTCAGGGTGGAGTCAGGTTGCAGTCAGGTTGGAGTCATGGTGGAGTCAGGGCGGAGTCAGGGTGGAGGCAGGTTGCAGTCAGGGTGGAGTCAGGGTGGAGTCAGGGTGGAGTCAGGGCGGAGTCAGGGTGGAGTCAGGGCGGAGTCAGGGTGGAGGCAGGTTGCAGTCAGGTTGCAGTCAGGTTGGAGTCATGGTGGAGTTAATGGTGTAACCACAGCCTCCAGGTAGACAAAGTACCGAGTCCGAACCGTAGCAGAACCAGTGAGAAGCTGGCGGGTTCCTAGAGGAATCCTGGTTCTGGCTGATGTAAACCCAGATGTTGAGAGGAACCAGCAGAGGACGTTCATTTAGCAGAACTTCTAACTGTAATGGACCCAGAACCCAGCGCCGCTCTGAGCCCTTTATTCCCTCTAAACATGGACCTGAGGCTGTTCAGTGAATCCGTGGTTCTGGTCCGACTGGTGGGCTACGCCTGACCCACTGGTATTAATACAGTCTACTGGTAGCGACCCGATGATGTCACCATGGCTACCTGATAATAATGATATCCTGTTATTAAAATGACAATCATCAGAGTTTGAACACTTTCTCTAACCCAGGAGAACGAATCAAACGACCATTTTAATCATCAAAGGCATCAATCTGAAACAAATATTCATGAAAATCAGCTGTTATTATTATTATATATATTATATATATAATATATATATATTATATATATATATTATAATATATTATATATATTATATATATTATATATTATTATAGTATTTTATTTCTACTGTGGATGTGGAAAAATAAATCCTGCAGCTCTTTTGCTCATGATTAGATGATGGTGAGAAACAGGAGCTGGTTAAATACGTTTCCTTCCCATGAGTCAGGATCAGGCTTCTGCGTTTGATAGTTTAGCTGATCCGATCCAGTGAATCCTGACATGTTTTGCGTCTCTGCAGGACCTGGGCGGGGTCAGTCCTCCTCAGAGGAACTGGAAGGGCATCGCCATCGCTCTGCTGGTCATCCTGGTGGTCTGCTCCCTGATCACCATGTCCGTCATCCTCCTCACACCAGGTAACATCTGGACTCTCTCTCACTCCCCATCGTTCTGTGTTTTATTTCTTGGTTTTATATAAAAACAGCTCAGACATAAGGATGCATTAGATGTATTTATAGAACATTAAATAAGTGCTTTATCTAAAGTTTACTTCAATCAGCTTTCTTTGAACTGATTAGTTTTTCTTCATTCAACAAACCATCAGAAGCAGAAATGACTCCATTAAATACATAAAGTTCAGGTTCAAGTTCAGAGTCTTTGAACACAGCTGGAAAAGAACCACCTTCAACCTGGACAACGTGCAACTTCTCCTGGTGGTCCTGGTGAATGTCAAATGACAGAGCAGGGTCAGAGGTCACCAACGTTCTGCTGAGTCAGCAGCTGCAGACCTCCACGCCTCTTAAGGCTTTAGGTCACCTGGGATTGGCAGATTTTCCAGGAGAGCAGCACCTCCTTGACTGCATTGTGTCAAGTGGAAAGTTTGGTGGAAGGAGGATCATGGTGTGGAGCTGACTGTCAGGACTTGGGCTCAGTCCCTAACGTCTGAGTGGAACCAAAGAGACTCAAGGACCAACAGATGTTCTGGTTCCTCAGCCTTTATTTGCTCTCCTGCAGAAGACAATAAAAACAAACATCGGTTGTCTTCTGGGTTTTATGTGGACTTCTGCCTCGGGGTGTAACGGTACACAGAAATAACGGTTCGGTGTGTTTTCGGTTCACTTTGTTTAAGAAAAATAAAGACAAATCTGCATGACTTTTTGATTTTACATTGATCAACATTAAACAAAGAATCTTTTTATCTGAATTTCTTCCTTTCAATTCATTTGATTTTATTATGTTCTGTAACCTTTTAAACTTTTCTGTAACAATTTGGTTTGATATTAAAAAAATTAAAAAAATAGTACGACCAGACGTAGCCAGAGTAGAAACCAAAAGAATCATTTGAAAACAGTCAGTGTTAATGTTTAGAAATGTTTAAATAATAAATTGCGGATATTTGACAAGTAACACAATAAATCCCGTTCTGAACAATGTCCCATCAGGTTTGTTTCCCTTCATGAGCTCTGAGCCCCTCATCAGACAGTTCGCTTTAGAAGTTACTGGTTAATAAACTGGGTTCATGTTGGTTTTCCATCTTTGTTTCCTGATGTTCAACCAAACCGACCCAGAGGTGAGCAGAGAAATGGCGAGCCGCCGCCAAACGGGAATACGTTGGTTTCCATGACAGCAGAGGCCATTTCTACACGTTAAGCTCAGCATGTAATGGTCTGTGGAGTAGGTTATGCTTATTTCACAGAGATCATGTTGTTTGTTTGGTCTTTATTGTTCTGTTACTCTAGAATACATTTTCCAGCCAAAATGACAGAAGACGTAAAGCCTCGTCGTCCTCGCAGCCACGCTTCTGTCTCCCTGCTGGATTCACACGCTTGGTTAGACTTTCATTACCGACATAAACAAACATGGTGGGCAGAGTTATCGAGAAGAGCCAACATGGCTGACATTCAGAACAATCTGGCTCTCCTATTCTGCAGCTGGCCCGTTCAGACGGGGCTTAGCGCTGCCATTTAAAGGCACAACGCTTCATAGTTAAAGCTGAAACAGTTTTAGGGCTGTGATTTAACAGCTTAGGGATCAATGAGAGTCAGAAATACCTCGGCCAGGAGAAATTTACATTTTCTAATATTTATAGGGAGATTCATGTGTTTAAATACTTTCTGATTAGGATAATTATTATACACATTTACCAGTAATTATAATTATAAATAAAAATACCAAAGTTTCATTTTGTTTAAGAATAACAAAAACTAATATTGTAGTTGGTATTAGTACACAGTTAGTACTACTAGTCAAATATTCCTATAATAATGAGGCTGAATGATGATTATTAATGAGTGTTTATTCACAGAAACAAATAAGGAAAGTAAGACAAACAACAAGGCAGGGTTGATAGTCATGCTTTCAATGCATTCAACTGGAGAACTGGTAAAAAGTATTTACCTGAGTTATAAAAAAAAGATGATTTCAGTTTTTCAGGGAAACATTTATTCAAACCAACCTGGCAACCTGTGATGAAGAGACCAAAGAGAAGATGGTCACAGGAAGCTGAGGAAGAGTTATTTTAAGGCTACAGACTGAGATGCTCTGTGCCAGCCACAGGGAGAGCACATCAACGCCATGACTGACTTTGTGACTGACCATGTAAACCTTAGTGTGGACAGCAATCTCAGAATCGTCCTCTCCTGTCACCAGCCAAACATCCCGCCCTCCACCCGTCACACCTCCGACCTGCCATCATCCATCTGTTGGGGTAGCAGCATCAGAACCATTAAAAAGGCAGATAAAGAAGGTTCTGGTTCTGTTCTGGGGACTGCTCCAGATCCTCTGGGGATGATTCTTCATCCGAAGAAGAACATTATGGAGAACCCTGATTCATTTCTTTACATGAGGGTGGGGTGTTTGAGTGGTTCAGGTAGTGAAAAGGATCCTCTTCTTCATGTCTTCATCCCACATCCATCCCAGCATTCTTCATGACTGTTGGAGTGGAAGTCTGGATCAAAGTAAACATGTTTACATCCCACATCCATGATGGTTATGCATGTGTGTTTCTACTGTACAGTTTGTGCTTTTGGGCGGTTTGTCTGAATAAAGTTGAATACCTGTGAAAGCTGCGGTTGATGTTGTTGTTCTGTCTGGATTTTACTGGATACACGGTGAAAAATGAAACTGTTCTGTTTGTGTTTGCAGCCGACAGCCAGGCTGGAAGTGACACCAAGCTGACTGTGGAGGATCTGTTCAGACCTGAGTTCAAGGTTCATGACCCGGAGGCCAAATGGATCAATGGTGAGTAGATGTGCAGCGTGGGGTTTGGATGAGCTGAACCATTCACTCGTTTGAATCTCATTGAGAGATGCAGTCTGAAGGCTGTTTGATGGAAGAGTCTGGAGCAGCAGCTTCCTCTGCCATTGCTCACATATTTGCTGAAAACGCCGCTCAACTCTTCCCTGACATTAACGACGACGCGTTGAGATCTGAGCATGCTTTGCAGAAGCAAACAACGGCGCCGCTTTGGTTGAGCAGAGCAGGAACGACATCTGTCGGCTGCTGCAGAACAAGGCTACCGTGTCTCAGCCGGCTTCGTCGTGCATCTCCTTATGCAAATCTAGACGTTCCCATTTATATTCCTGGTTTCAGTCGTATTGATTCCTTATTTGCCAGAGGCGGGGTTCGTGTCGACTCTGGAAGACCTTGGCTGTAAATAAACAGCATCCAGCGACGTGTGAGTGATTTTAGTTTCAGTGGAAGGCAGATAAGCAGAGGTCTGAGGTTAGAGGATGGAGCGGATCGAGGCGATGCTCCTCTGTTTGTTTTGGCTTTCCTTCCTCGGTGCCGCTTGACTGCATGACTTTCTGCCCGAAGGCAACAAAGAGAGAGAGAGAGAGAGAGAGAGAGAGAGAGAGGGAGGGAGGGAGAGAGGGAGGGAGGGAAGGCCTTTCTGTCCATCAATGTTTCATTCCTGGGTGACATTTTTTATCTTTGCAATGCCGTCTCATTCCGGGAGCTGACCCGAGGCTAGACAGAGCCTGCGTCAGTGTTCTGTTGAGGCAGTCAGAAAAGTGGGCATTATGGGCTGTTTTGTGGATGGATGGAGGGATGGATGGATGGAATAGAGCTCAGACAAATGGGAGAAGATAAGAGACAGACGGCGAACGGGAAGATTGATCACTTGGATTTAGAACAAAAATGAGATTTTCTTTCTGTCGTAAACCAAAAGCTTTGGAGGTTTCTGACTGGGATATTTTCTTCTGTCTGTGTAATAGATGAGTTGGTTCATCATGTGATCCACTGACAAGATGGAGGAGCCCCGGAACACCAAATGACATCATAATCACTGTATTACTGTACATTATTTAAAATAGTCATTGATTTTCTCTGTGTAAACAGTGAAACGTGTTTTTTTTATCAATAGTTTATGATTTCTAACAGTAAAATGATCTTCATTAACTAAGGGTGTAACGGGATCTGGTGATATTAAAGCAATCGGGGTGTTTCTCGTTGAGGCGAACCAACCAGTTTCCTCATGGCTTCTCCTGATGAACTAACAGAAGACGCTCCAACTTCTCCTAAATCATTTGCTTGGCAGCATTTTGGGTTTCCAGTAGAAACAGAGTGACATATGAGCGCTATGTACTCACTGCAGACGCTGAAGGAGGCAGAAAGCATCGCTGCTAGGACCAGTGGCTGGACGTCTACATCCCAAACACAGCGCCCCCTATCTGTAACCACTGGAAGACGCTGCACTGCAGACAGTGTTATAAAAATGAGATAGACGGACGGACGGGGACAACTGTCTCCTTCTGGTCCAAGTTCTCTGTAGCTGATGTCTTCCTGTCTCTGTTATCTTTGAAAGCGTCGTTTCCGTTGGCTCAATAAACCATTACCATTAGAGACGGAACAACTAAACTGTTTCTCAGCTGTTTCTCTAATCAAACCTCCATCTCCCCTTCTGCCTGTTGGTAGATGAGTGCCGTTGTAAAACTTGAGACATGATTGACTCCATTCCTCCTCTGAGGTGGAAGGTCGTCTCTGGTTGGAGGAAGATGAACGCTTGTAATCGCTGAGAGAAGAATGTTAAATGGCCTGAGCTCGTATCACGTTTTATCAAGTCAGAGGGCTCCACAGCCCTTTACATTCAGTCCTTCACACACTGATGGTGGTGAGCTACATGCTAGCATGGGGACTGACAGACGTGAGCCTGCCGTACAGGCAGGGGGAATAAAGTATCAAAGAGACGGACAGAGTGCGGGTTTGAACCGGCAACCCACCAGTTACAGGACGAACTCCTACTTCCTGGGCCACCATCGCCCTCCAAAAGGGAGAAAGCTTTATATTATTAGAAATATTATAAAAATATTTTAAAACTAATATTAGTCAATTATTTGTTTTATATTACTATAAATATAAAAATATTATAAAACTAAAATTAGTTAAATATTAGTTTTATATTATTATAAATAATATAAAAATATTATAAAACTAATATTAGTTAATTATTTGTTTTATATTACTATAAATGATATAAAAGTATTATAAAACTAATATTAGTTAAATATTAGTTTTATATTATTAAAAATATTATAAAACTAATATTAGTTACATATTAGTTTTAAATATCAGTTTAAAAAAAACTAATATTCTCACCATCTCGTTTAAAAAAAAATCTCCGTCCACACCTAACCGCATCAGTGCATTATTAAGCACATTCATAGACCTGCCAAACCTGTAGGGGGCAGTAGTTCCCCCACATCCTATCCACTCAGAGTAACTTTCTACTTTTTAACTTCTACATAGAGCAGTAATTGAGTTTGTAAAAAAAAAAAAAACAAGCAAAAAGCGCTTGGACAAATGATGCCAACACGTCTCTGAGGGCATAAATGCTGTTTCTGAGTGTAAACAGGTCACACATGTGATTTCGGAACATTTTTGTCGTGGAAAGTGACGTTGCGGAGCCTAAAACTCCGGTTATTTCTGTCCACACGCAAACGCTTAAAACGGAAAAAACGCAAATCTTCAGTTTGGCCGGAGTTTTTAGAAAGATTAGTTTTCTGGTCCGTAAGTCTGCGTTTTTGTGTGGATGATGGACCGAACCGTAGAAAAATATCTTGGTTTAGTGAGATACTCGGCTACATGTGGACGAGGCATAACAGACCCTCCTGTGACTGTACAGTCTGAACTGCACTCTACCAGAACCTCCAGTCACTCTGCTAACAGAGAGGGTCAACCTGCCAGGGATGGAGACCTGACTTGAGTCACGTTTAAGGGACTTGTGATTTGACACGAGCAGCATGCCAATGACTCGGACTCCAACATGATAAGTTGCTGTTGTTGGAATTAGCATGTAGCCAATGCTACTGTTAGCTTTTTGTATCAGGTCAGATTACTGAACAATTTTAACAACTACTTCCTAAAACGTGACATGTCGATTACTCATTGTTTTCAAATGTATTTTAAGCATGTTTAATTATTTTGCACATGCTACTGTGTTAGCTTGGTGATAACCATGTATGGCTGCTTGTATTCTAGCCTTACAGTTTAGACCCTGCTCTCTAATTTTTGACTTGGACTGTAGGACCTAGTGACTTGACCCCAACACTATAACCTGCACAGCAACTTCAAATCCAACTACATGTCCAGTTCCTACAAATGTAGAGAAAATGACACAAATCTACCAACTCAACCATAAAAAACCTAGAGGATGTTATAAATAAATTAAGCTCCTCCTCCTGTTGTCCTGATATCCTGTCACAGCAGAAGGAACAAGAAGCAGAGAATGTAGAACAGACGTTTGGCACAAAAACCGGAAGCCCGTAATCGTCTTTCAGTCGAGCGTCAAAGATGCATCGTGTGTGGGTCTACCCCACAAGCCTTTAACATTTGCTAAATAAAAATGTGGCAAAAGGAGGCGTGACCTGGCGGACCGCGGGCTGGGCGGGGTCAATTCGGTTCAATTTAGTTTATTTCTACAGCGCCGATTAACAACCGATGTCATCTCAAGGCACTTTACAAGAAAAGTCATTATGCTTTCACACTGTTTTTTGTCTTGCAGACCTGGCTGGCATGTTGAAAAACACAAATCTAAAGGTTAGGAGGTGAAGGGAACATGAAGTCCTGTCACCTCTCTGAAGCATGTGTTTCCTTCATGCTCTGAATAGTGCCCGTTTATCGGGATGGAGGGTGTGGAGGTCACAGCCTTCTGCTGCATCAGGACAGGGTGTGTTACTTTCCTCACAATGTCAGATCCTGCTGGCAAATGATGGTTGGGGATCTGCTGACCATCTGGTGATGACGTTCCCAAGTAGTTGGATAATTACTATCAGACAGTTGGTCATGCCTTCAGCTTCACTTTGTTTCCTGCTTCTGACATGCTGAGGTGAGCGGATCTCTAAGAGAGGAGATAAATTAGTGTTAATGTTTGTTACTGCCATATTTGATAGTAGATCATGTGGTATCCATGGCAACCTGGTGGTGTTCAGTGGGTAGGAGACTTCGTGTGGTGTTGAGTCCTCCTCTATCTTCCTACATATATAACGGAGTGACGGGAGTGTTACCTTGACTGTGAGATGCTCCAGGACCTCTGTGGTTTTAAGGTCTCATTCACTCATTTTTTCCATAAATCTGCTGTGGTCTACAGTGTCAGGAGGCGGAAGTTTATCAGGAGAGTGGGTGGAGGGAAACGCAAAGATTACGAGTCTAACTCATTAGTATTCATGACGTGCAAACATCTCACCTCTGATTGGCTAACAGCAATGTGACTTTTATGCTGCCTTCAAACAAAAACTGACTTAACTTACTTCACTGGTGTATGAAAAAATACAATGCTGATGTGCTATGTCCACAAATAACACAAGCCCATCTGTGTTCTCCCATGTTGCGAATGCTAATGATTAGCTTCTACTAACAGAGGCAGAACGTGTTCTCCCATGTTGCGATTGCTAACGGTTAGCTTCTACTAGCAGAGCCAGAACGTGTTCCGCCATGTTGTGAATGCTAACGGTTAGCTTCTACTAGCAGAGCCAGAACGTGTTCCGCCATGTTGCGAATGTTAACAGTTAGCTTCTACTAGCAGAGCCGGACCATGTTCTGCCATGTTGCGAATGCTAACGTTTAGCTTCAACTAGCAGAGCCCGACCATGTTCTGCCATGTTGCGATTGCTAACGGTTAGCTTCTACTAGCAGAGCCAGAACGTGTTCCGCCATGTTGCGAATGTTAACGGTTAGCTTCTACTAGCAGAGCCGGACCATGTTCTGCCATGTTGCGAATGCTAACGGTTAGCTTCAACTAGCAGAGCCCGACCATGTTCTGCCATGTTGCGAATGCTAATGGTTAGCTTCTACTAGCAGAGCCAGAACGTGTTCCGCCATGTTGCGAATGTTAACAGTTAGCTTCTACTAGCAGAGCCGGACCATGTTCTGCCATGTTGCGAATGCTAACGGTTAGCTTCAACTAGCAGAGCCCGACCATGTTCTGCCATGTTGTGAATGCTAACGGTTAGCTTCAACTAGCAGAGCCCGACCATGTTCTGCCATGTTGCGAATGCTAACGGTTAGCTTCTACTAGCAGAGCCAGAACGTGTTCTGCCATGTTGCGAATGTTAACGGTTAGCTTCTACTAGCAGAGCCTGACCATGTTCTGCCATGTTGCGAATGCTAACGGTTAGCTTCAACTAGCAGAGCCCGACCATGTTCTGCCATGTTGCGAATGCTAGCGGTTAGCTTCAACTAGCAGAGCCCGACCATGTTCTGCCATGTTGCGAATGCTAACGGTTAGCTTCAACTAGCAGAGCCCGACCATGTTCTGCCATGTTGCGAATGCTAACGGTTAGCTTCAATTAGCAGAGCCCGACCATGTTCTGCCATGTTGCGAATGCTAACGGTTAGCTTCAACTAGCAGAGCCCGACCATGTTCTGCCATGTTGCGAATGCTAACGGTTAGCTTCAAATAGCAGAGCCTGAACGTGTTCCGCCATGTTGCTAATGCCAATGGTTAGCTTCTGTTAGCAGAGTTGCTAACGGTTAGCTTCCACTAGCAGAGACATCATTCCAGCCTTCCCATGGGTGGTCCCAAGGTGGGCGCGGCCATGAAAACAAATTTTCTCTGTGACGTAGAAGAGACCGGCTTTTTCTGACTCGTTCGTTTTGCCATCTGTTTTATTTCTGTGGCTGATGCAGGAAATGGGAGTTGGAGAAAATGTTCAGTTGCAGCATGCATATGCAGCTCAGAGGGACAGATTGTATTTCAATAAGAAGTTTTACACGGTTCCTCATTGAACGAGACCTTTAAAGGGGCCAACAGAACCAAATCAACCACTAAAGCAAAGATCAGATCCAGAGATCCAGAAACTGGACTCCAGCCTCAGCACCATGCTGTTCCTTGTAGCTTCACAGAATCCCTCAGAGGAAATGATGTCGCTCTTCCAGAGTTTAACAGGCATTTTGAAGCTGATTTATTCAGATGATGATTCTCCTCTCTGAATGGTCTGGACTACAGTGCAGCCTCCACCGGTCAATAGCCAGTTAATAATATTTGCTCCAAACTAATGACCACTTAACGTCTCCCAACCTGTTTGTTTCCAGGCGCTTCTGCTAGCTAATACCAGGCTGCTAGCTGGCAGATGCATCATTTTAATGTGCAGCTCCCAGGAATAGGAGCAATCAGGAGAAAATGAAAGCGTTTATTGTTGAGTCGATGTGGGAAAGCATCGAGCTACCAGCAGCACATGGAGGAAGACTCTCCTCATCATCTGTTTCCCTTAGACAACCATAAAAATGAACCTGAAGCTAAAATGCAGCCATGGATCTGCTGTATTTACATATTTTATCTGTTTACTAGGATTTTTGTAGCATTCATTATTTCGTCTGAACGGCCTTCAACATGATCCGTTAGGATCTGAGTTTTTATTCAGCAGGTCGCTCTTCTGGGCTGCAGCGTCGGTTTTCCAGTGTGTTTGGGCAGAACCAGAATCTGTATGAGATTGTTGTTAGGTTTAAAATAAACGAGAATATTAGCAATAAATAATTAAGAGAAAACCAAACACTTCATGGTAACAGTCAAGCACGGTGGTGGTGCAGGGATGATGATCTGGGCTCCTTTCCAGCGACTGAGATGTGAATCCTTCTGCTCGGTCCAAACTGGGTCATGAACAGAACCATGAACCCAAACACAGCGTCAGAGCTTCAGCAGAATGGCCTAGTCAAAGTCCAGACCTCAGCCTGACTGAAACACTGCGGTGGGACCTTCAGAGAACCCAAGCAACATAGGAGAGAGGAACCGTTGACAGAACCACTGCTAAGGTTCTACTAGCTGTGACATCATGGGGTGTACTTAGTTTTGCACACACAGCTTTTGTATTTTAGCTTCATAATAAATAAAGACAAGGTTGAAGCTGTTTGTGTTTTTTACACGTGAGGTTCTGTTCACCAGAACCACCAGAGGCTGTACTGTCTCTGTCAGACCCACTGGACCGGATAGTCAGAACTAGAATCCTGGCGTTGATTCATGATGTTTCATTCTGAACCATCAACCCAACTTCATTTCCTTCCATTTACCTAATTAGCTCTCTGATTGGTCTAATTAACTTCTGCCCCGCCCCCAGCAGGAGGTAAAGGTGCAGCCGGTGATCTGCAGAGCTCTGGAGGAAGTAAACACTGTGTTCCCTCCCTGCTTGTTGTCTTCGCTTCGTTCCTGGGGGTTAATTAGGAGCTGCAGGCTCCGGCGCCTCTCATTAATTAACACCAGAGACTCCCAGAGCGGAGCAGGAGCTGATGCTAAAACGTGGGAGGAGGGGGAGGCTGTTTGGTCGCTCTGCAGGAGCGTGAAGGTTGTCAGGACGGACAGAACACGGCGTGAAGCTCCCGTTTCATTTCTGCTTCTCCTGACGTTCCCGTTACGGCTGCACAGCCTGGAGAAAGCTGCTGATTAAAAGACACAGATTGGATCGTGTGTCTGGATTCAGGCTGATGATGATTCACTATCAACACGTCCAGCGGCCTGATGTGGTTATTCCCACCACAATCTGAGATCCAGAAATAGGAAGTCAATATAAATAGAGAGGGGGGGGGGGGGGGGGCTGAAGCTGAAAGTCACAGGAAACACCTCCATCAGGAAACCATCAGATCATTCTCTCTTTATTTAAACATAGAGGTGAAACGCGAAAAATTAGAATATTGTGCAAAAGTTCATTTATTTCAGTAATTCATCTTAAAAGGTGAAACTAATATATGATATAGACATGCAAAGCGAGATATTTCAAGCCTTTATTTGTTATAATGTTGATGATTATGGCTTACAGTTGATTTAAACCCCAAATTCAAAATCTCAGAAAATTAGAATATTGTGAAAAGGTTCAGTACTTTAGGCTCAAAGTGTCCCACTGTAATCATCTCCAAATGGTTCCTGTCCCTTTAAATGGTCTCAGTCTGGTTCAGTAAGAATCATAATCATGGAGAAGAACTGCTGACCTGACAGAAAACCATCACTGACCTCCTCCATGAGGAGGGAAAGCCTCAAAAGAAGTTGGACGTTCCTAAAGTGCTGCATCAAAGCACATTCATAGAAGGTTATGTGGAAGGAAAAAGTGCAAAAGCAGCAGGGATGAGCGCAGCCTGGAGAGGATTGTCAGGAAAAGGTCATAGAAAAGTGTTGGGGACCTTCAGAAGGAGCGGATTGAGGCTGGAGTTAGAGCATCAAGAGCCTCAGATGGATCCTGGACATGAGCTTCACATGTCCTGTTCCTCTAGTCCTGGACATCAGCTTCACATGTCCTGTTCCTCTAGTCCTGGACATGAGCTTCACATGTCCTGTTCCTCTTGTCCTGGACATGAGCTTCACATGTCCTGTTCCTCTAGTCCTGGACATGAGCTTCACATGTCCTGTTCCTCTAGTCCTGGACATGAGCTTCACATGTCCTGTTCCTCTTGTAAAGCTGCTCCTAAACAACAACATCAGAAACTTCTTACCTGGGCCAAAGAAAACAAGATAACTGTAAATGTTGCATCTGATGTAGAAACCAAAGGTCCCAGAGTCTGGAGGAAGAATGGAGAGAAACACAATCCAAGATGGTGGAAGTTTCCACAGTCTGTGTTGATGTGGGGATCCATGTCATCTGCTGCTGTTGGTCCACTGAGCTTTAAATCCAGACTCAACGGCGCCATCTACCAGGACATGATGGAGAACTGCATGCTTCCTTCTGCAGACCAGCTTTATGGAGATGCTGACTTCATTCTCCAGCAGGACTTGGTACCGGCCCACACTGCCTAAAGTAAAAGAACCTGATTCAATGACCGTGGGATTACTGTGACCTTTGACCCCCATAGAGAATCTATGGAGCATTGCCAAGAGAAAGATGAGAGACATGAGACGGAACAATGCAGAAGGTCTTCCATAACACCTGAGCAGAGCTACAGGCTGCTAGCATCCATGCTACGCCACATTGAGGCGGTCATTGATGCACAAGGAGCCCAGACCAACTACTGACTACATGTGCAGGATTAGACTTTACACAGGTCCCACATTTCTCTATTTAACATCCTTGTTTTATTGATTTCATGTCATATTCTAATTTTCTGAGGTTTTGATGTTGGGGTTTTCATAAACTGTAAACCATAATCATCATAATTATAACAAACAAAGACTGAAATATCTCACTTTGCGTCTGAAGCAGTTCAAACCAGGAGACGAATAAACGCAGAGATATGAATAAAGGAACGGCTGAAAGCAGAAGTTACTCTGAGTTGTGTTTCATGGGGCCTTAAAGCACTCAGGCTCCACTAAGAACACCATGAACACTTTATTTACAATGCAGGCTGTCTCAGAAATCATTAGGCCCCAGTGAAGCAGATAGAAGGTAGACCCCGCTACAACATGACCTGCGAGGCGTAGCAGCAAAGCAAGGTGCGCTCTGTGAATATAATTTAAGATGTGATTAGGCTGCAGTCATCCGCTCCACACTCTGAATAATGAGAACGAACTGATCATTCTGACTGTGGAGAATAACATGAATAACTTGTTCATCAGAGGTAGACATGAAGAGGAACATCCCAGCATGCTTTTATTCACGCTGCTCCATGCTTATGAATAAATAATTGTGTTTACGCGGAGATGCTCGGCGTTCCAGCTTTACCAGACGCAGCTGCTCGCCTCAATGGCACCAATTTACTCCTGGAAACTTCAGAAGGTTTCTGATGAATTTTGAAGATGTCTCCTTTATCTGCGAAACGCACCGAAGGAGGAGGAACTGCTGAGTCACCGGTCGCCATGGTGATGTCTTCCTTGGTTTAGGGAAGCAGGAGGGGAGGGGACCAAGAAGCAAACACGACGGCGAGCCTCAAACTAACAACTCCAGGTCTGGATCTGTGACAGGACGACTGAACACCTAGAAACATTAAAAGTGTAAAACATGAATAAGTGTTTGGATTCACGGCCTTCTGAACAGGAAGCAGCGTTACCATATATGGATGGTGATGAGAGTGGGACAGCTTTACACCTCCAGTCTGGATAATTGATCATACATTATTTTTGCAAGATGTCGGGGTTATTCCAGATGGGTGTAAGTCTGCATGGGATTATTGTGGACTCTGTCGTTTTTAGAAACTCCCACCATGCTGTCAGAGAGGAGCTGATATTTATGCTTTATAGCATTCATGTCGTTTTATATTTGAGCTAATAAATGGTAACTTTTAAATCTTTATCTTATTGCATAGTGTCTGTTCTACGTCTATCCAGGACTCATCTAGGTAGCTATGTTTTAACCATCTTGAGACAATTAAGCTGATTGTTTTCTGAGCAACAGAAGTCATTTCCACTGGGAATATAAATCAATATATGTCGTCGCTTATTGGCAGCAAAAAAAAGGGACAGAGTGGCTGCTCTCTGCTCTCACACAGGACAGAGGGAGAGGGGCAGGAGATCCGGCTCCAGGTTTATGTTGGTGGATCGTGAAGCAGGTAGAGGAGCAGCTCTGCAGCTTTTGTTTCTCAGCGGGTCGGTGCAGAGCGTCTGCTGATGGCGTCCGCAGAGAGAGGCTGGTAGCCATACTGCAGGAGGCTCCGCCTCCAACACACCAACCTGCTCCTTCTGTTCTTCATTACACACTGTTGACCTGGCAACTAAAAGCAGACTCGCTGATGCCAAACCAATCAAAACAGCACATTTCCCCACAACACTTCCTGTACAATAAAGGTTCTAGTGCCTGAACAATGGATTATCACTAGAGATGTCCCCATCACATTGTTTTGCCCCCCAGATCGAGTCCGAGTCATTTGATTTGGCAATACCGAGTCCCGATCTGATCCTTCTGCAATGCATTAAAAGAATAAAAAGACAACACATCCAAGTTGTCCTTTGTAGTTGTTTTTTCTAAGTATGTATACGAGGCTCTAGCGTGTGAGATTGGCTAAAGTGTTGCACATACAAGGTCGCAGGTTGTAAATCAAACTAGAGTCGACCCATTGTGCAGTAAAGCTCAGCAGTGACATCAGACAAGCAGATAAACTCTATACGTCCGCGTGGTAACCCCAAAATAAGACACCTTTGGTACGAGAACTAGCAGGTCGTAACGTAGCTGGTTATAAACGCCCAGCAGAGCTGCGTCTGTAAAGTAGTGATGAGAAGGAATCTCATATCGTGGCTCCAGCTGCTCCTGGAGGTCCAACGTTTGCAACCAAAGAAAGCGGCTCGTCATCCAGCATGATCAGTCCGGCTCTCTAAGTTATGATCTTTGTGACCTTTTCACTGCCCTTAGGTTATTTCTCCTTGGTTTGTTTTTTACGTATCTTTCAGCGTCGGCTCTGGCTCTGTGTTTTGATCAGATTCTCTGTGTTTTGATCAGATTCTCTGTGTTTTGATCAGATTCTCTGTGTTTTGATCAGATTCTCTGTGTTGAATGCAGCTCAGTCGTTTCCACCAAGTGAAACGCCCGATCTGCACACATTACGTGTAGCTGCTGCGCTGCCTTCACTGTGCAGCTTAAAATACGTCCAAACGGCTGACGTCTTCGCTCTAGTGAGGCGACACGTTCATTTCCCATCACTTAAAAATCACGTGATCAGATCGGGACATCCCTAATTATTACAATACTTCATAATAATAATAATAATACATTTCATCTCAGGGCGCCTTTTCTAAACCCAAGGTCACCTTACAGAGAAGAAAAAACAGAGAGAATTAATAATACAGAGACAAATTCAGCAAAACAATGAATCAAATGTAAAATCAGTAGACAGGACAAGAACCAAAATCAGTGTCTAAAGTGAATAATGAAGTTTGACCAGATTGTTTTCAGCTCTTGAGGCTGTAACACGGCACTGCTGATGGGGCCACGTCTGTAATCTTCCTACAGCTGCATCACTCCTGCGTATTTAAACCATTACATGTTAAACTTGGACTGATTCTGTCTAGAAAACTTTCAGCTTCTTCCGTTCACTGCTTGTATTTTTCCAATAGCCACTGCAACGCCCCTAAATGTCCTGGTGACTCGGTTGGTGGAGTAAAAGCTGGAGGGCATCACTAATAATAATAATAATAATAATAATAATAATAATAATAATAATAATAATAATAATAATAATAATAATAATAATAATAATAATAACAATACTGGTCAGAACCAGAGCAGAAATATACCTGAATATTTCACCACTGAACAGAATTACAGCCTGACTTAACGGTTAACGTGGCCGCTGGCCTTGGCTAACAAACAAGCTAGCATAGCTATAATAATGAGAACAGGAACCAGAGTTATGTAAAGGTTGTGTGCTCATCCACCGTGTTAATGAACAAATATTGGATCTACAGATGGAGCCTAACGAGGTGATGTTGGTACGAAGGCGTGGCGTTAACCTGATCAGAGCTGTTGCTCGTTTATTCATCGGCAGGAGAAGAGAATAGGAGGATCTTTTGTGACGTCAATGTTTATGTTTTCTCGCAATGCATCATGGTACTGTGTGGCAGGAAGCAGCATATTTTACATGTAATTCTATCGCTTTGCATCTTTCGAGGACGATTTAGTAAAGCTGATGGTTCATTCTTGCTGTGTGGTTCATTGGGGGCCTGATAAAAGTTTTTTTCGAATTCGCTCCGAAAAGGATCACGAAAAACGAAAGAGATGGAGCTTAAACCAGGACAATCCAAAGAAAGCCTGAATTCCTGCAGCGTTCATTTCTAGATTCCTATAATTTCAGAGGAAAACATCTATTTTTTCACCTAAATCATATTGATAGAGGGTCCATGTCTTTTTGACCTTATCAGAATTAAAAACTGTATTGTGCAGCAGTGCTTTGATACCAGCAGGCTTCATTGGGACGTGCAGCAGTTGTTAGTCCTATCCTGACAGCTGCTTATACTTTGAACATTAAAGCGGCTACATGACTGCATGTTTCTCCCGGACTGAATTTAACAGAAGAACGGTGTAAGCGGTGATATTCTGTGTTTCACCAGAGACCAGACGCCATTAAAATGATCATGTTACCGTACTGCTAAAACTGTACAACAGCGACTACATTTCCCAAAATAAATAAGGACACTGATGAATGAAGATTTACCCAGCTTTGCAGTGAGGATTTGGCCGTTCTCTTTAGCGATCACCCACAGGAGATGTGAATCACGATGAGACTCTGCTTGGCCACGTCTGACGTCTGCTTTCAGGAGGACCACAGATTTCTGTTTCCTAGAAGAGATTGGTCCAACTTTTCTTTAAATAAACTAATCGTAGGCCTCCAGACTCTGTAAAGCCTTTAATTTGTCATGAGTAAATGGTTCAGAGCTTTCTATTAGGTAGGAATAAATGTCTCCCCAGCAGATTTGTGGCCAAGACACAACAGCGTATCAGACCAACGTTTTTGATCATCCCAGATCTCATATGAGCTTTGAATAATCTCGATTTTGTCATCAATGCAGATGTTGAGCTTCTCTGTAAACCTTTTCTTGTCTGCAGACTTCAAAGTGTGTATATATTAGGGATTTTGGCCGCCATTTTTGTTTGTTTTCTTGCCACCCAACTGATGTCACCAAAGATCCTCTTATTGGGTCAGAGGCTCTATGAACCCTGGGGGTGGGACTAGCTGCAGTTTATGTTGAGGCACTTTTGGTCACTTTTCATCTCCTTTGATGCAGACGTTAAAGCTGCTGAAGCTGTGAGGAACAGGAATATGAAGACATATTTCAGCTCCAATAAACAAGCAGAAACCTTCAGACGGCTCAGTACAGTGGATCAGTACAGCTATGAGACTTTAACTAGGACAGTTCTGCTACAGAGGCAAGGAGGCACACATGAGGAAAGGTCAGAGTTCAGACCACCATTGGCTCCATTAGGCAGTAACTGCAGCGTCTGACAGATACTTGATGTCTGATTGGTGGACCAAATTCTGTCTGAACAGGAGCACCAGCTCTGGTCGGGATGTCTCCATATGATCCCAGGTGTTGTCTCAGGGTTCTGATTTTAAGATGATCCCTTCCAGATTGAACCTTCACCCCTGGCTGCTTTCTCCAGTGAGCATTAATGGCTAAGTTTCCTTCTAGACCAGGACATAGATGACCTTTCCTCAACAATTGATTTGCCTCAACAGAAGTTTTTCATAATATAACTATTTCTTTCTCTCTCACCCTCACCCTTCACACCTTCGCAACTTTCTTCTATTTTTCTCTTTCTTATATCTCGGCTTCTGGATTTTCAATCAGGCAACCCCAAGCACAAACTAATAATACACCTGTGTTTATCTGTTTCTATGGTGATATGGACTTTACAACTATAGTCTCAAAACTATGGCTACTCTAAGGTTTGTCACAGGGAATGTTCATGGAGCTGGCACCAGAGAGAACAGAGTTAAGATTTTTAACCAGCTTAAAAGATTGAAGGCAGATGTCGTCTTATTACAAGAAACCCATAAATCTACCTCAGCTGCAGATGATCTTAAATCCCCTGAGTTTCCTAATGTGTTTTCTGCATGCTATAACTCTAGACAAAGGGGAGTAGCAATATTAATAAATAAAAATGTTTTTTTTACAGTAATAGATACAGTTACAGATCCAGAGGGTAGATTTATTATAGTAAAACTATCTATACATAACCGAAAGTTATGTATTGTCAGTATATATGGTCCAAATGTTGATGACCCCTCATTCTTTCATTCCTTCTTCTCTGTGCTCGTTGAACACATGGATTGCTCACTTCTTCAACTTTGGTTTAAATGAAGAAATAGACAGGCTCAGCACAGCAGGGACTCAGCGCAGCTGGAAATCTATAGATATAGTCAAACAGTACATGAGCGATTATGGACTTTGTGATGCATGGCGATCTCTTCACCCCAATGACAAAAAATATACTTTCTTCTCAAATGTCCACCATTCATATTCTCGACTGGATTATTTGTTAGTCAGCAGCTCACTGTTGACTGACATTTCAGACACTGATATACACCCTATAGCTGTTAGCGATCATGCTCCTGTTTCTCTAACTTTAGTAAATAAAACAGAAACACCTCAAAGCAAAAGTTGGAGATTTAATATATCATTACTTAAGGATAAAGAATTTATTAAATATTTTGAAAAAGAGTGGGCTTCTTTGGAATATAATGACCTCCCTGGTACGTCGCCATCCATTCTTTGGGAGGCAGGAAAAGCTGTGATTAGAGGTAAAATAATCTCATTCTCATCAAATAAAAAGAAAATAGAAAATAGAAAAGAAACGTATTCAGGAATTAGAAGAAACTATTAATTCATTAGAAGCTTCTCTAGAGGAGGAGAGATTAGGCAAAATCCGTAAAGCAAAGCTAGAATTAAATCAAATTATTAATAAACAGACCCAGTTCTTAATTTAAAGACTTAGGATAGAAAACTTTGAACAAGGTAATAAATCAGGTAGATTTTTGGCTAACCAGCTTAAAATTAATAAAGAAAAAACCACTATATCTGCTATTAAAGATCAGACCGGGAATACAGTATATGATCCTGGAAGAATAAACAACACATTTAAGGAATTTTACAAGGCTTTATACTCACCAGAGATAAATCCATCAGATCACGAAATTGAACAATTTTTTGATAACATAACACTACCTAAATTATCTGAAAGTCAAGCGATGGCCCTGGATTCACCACTAACAGCGGCTGATCTCCAGGAGGCCCTCCAAAGCATGCCCAATAACAAGGCTCCAGGCCCAGATGGATTTCCAGCAGAGTTCTATAAAGAATTCTGGAATATTCTGGCACCAACATTCCACAGAATGCTGCAGGAAACCAAGGAAAATGGCCGACTTCCACCAAATATGAATTCTGCCTACATTAGTCTTCTACTAAAATCAGGTAAAGACCCTGTGTTTCCTACCAGCTATCATCCCATATCCCTCATTAATGTTGATCTTAAAATAATCTGCAAAGCCCTCGCAAAAAGGATGGAGAAAGTAACCCCTCTTATAATACATCCTGATCAAACTGGTTTTATTAAAGGGAGACATTCATCCACAAATTCACATAGATTAATAGATTTAATAGATTTTTCTTACTGTAAAAACATTAAAACTAATATATTATCCCTAGATGCAGAAAAAGCATTTGATAGAGTTAACTGGAAATTCTTATTTGCGACCTTACATAAATTTGGCTTTGGAAATTCTTTTATAAACTGGTTGAAAATATTATACAGTTCACCAACAGCATGTATCAGGACAAATAACCAAACATCATCTAGGTTTTATCTTCAGAGAGGCTAAACTACATCCCACTTTTAAAAAAAGTGGAAGATGATCTTGGTAGATGGAAATCCCTACCCATATCACTTATGGGAAGGGTTGCTTCAAATAAAAATGATGGTTTTGCCCAGAATCAATGATCCCAAGTAAACCATCACTAGACTGATTTAGATCTCTGGACTCCTCTATCTCTAAATTTCTTTGGAAAGATAAACCCCCACATATCAGCTTAAAAACACTGCAGAAGACCAAAGAAAAAGGAGGTCTAGATCTACCAAACTTCCATCATTATTTCTTAGCCAACAGGCTCCAATACATATCAAGATGGTTAAAACATAGCTACCTAGATGAGTCCTGGATAGACGTAGAACAGACACTATGCAATAAGATAAAACTTTCAGACCTACTATTTATTAGCTCAAATATAAAACGACATGAATGCTTTAAACGCATAAATATCAGCTCCTCTCTGACAGCATGGTGGGAGTTTCTAAAAGTGACAGAGTCCACAATAATCCCATGCAGACGTACACCCATCTTGAATAACCCCGACATCTTGTAAAAATAATGTATGATCAATTATCCAGACTGGAGGTGTAAAGCTGTCCCACTCTCATCACCATCCATATATGGTAACGCTGCTTCCTGTTCAGAAGGCCGTGAATCCAAACACTTATTCATGTTTTACACTTTTAATGTTTCTAGGTGTTCAGTCTGGAGGTGCAATGGAATTGAATACCTGCAACACATATTTGAAGGAACAGACTTTATCCCATTTAATACATTAATTACACAATATGAAATTGATAAAAACTAATTCTTAGAATATCAACAAATTAAATCTATTATTAAAGGTAAATTTAGGCTCAATACAGCTGAATTACAAATTCCAGCAAGAGTTTTAGATTTTCTTAATCTCAACCCCCCCAAATTGCTGTCTAAAATATACAAAACTTTATCTACATTAGATGAATCAATAGCCATCCCTATTTCAAAATTTGAGGTGGATTTATCAGCCAGCTTTGACCAAAACGTCTGGTCTCAGATATGTTTAAGAACCTTTAAAATAACAAAAAATCCTAATTTGCAATTAATACAATACAAAATCCTTCATAGAGTACACTATACAGGTCAACGGATGTTTAGGATGGGTTATACTTCGTCTAATACCTGCTTACAATGAACAAGCAATATACCAGATACTTATGTTCATGCGCTTTGGTTCTGTCCACCTGTTAAGAAATTTTGGTGCCAGATATGTGAGGACTTATCAAAGTGTCTGAAATGTAACATCCCACCATCTCCCTCAATTTGCCTGTTAGGAGATTTAAATGATGTCACCATGGACACAAAGTCAGTTCTAATGGTTCACATTGCCTTATGCATCGCTAAGAAAACTATCCTCCTGAACTGGAAAAATAAAAAGGCTCTTAATATTAATCAGTATAGAAATCTCTTGTTGGACCATATTGGTCTTGAGACGGCCTCTGGCTCCATATCTGGTCAATCTCTCTGGGCTCCTTTGATCGGCTCCATCACCTAGTAGGGGTGGGGGGCACTTGGTTTCGTCGTTTGGGATACTGTTGCTGATGTGGGGGGTTTTGTGGTTGGAGGCGTCTGTGGGGGACCCCAGGGGGTGGGATCACTTGGCGGATGGAGCGCTGGATGTTGTGGACCCAACCTGGGGTTGGGCTTTGGTGGCTTTGGGTGATAACTCCTGATGGCTGCATGCGGTGCCTTAGAGGGGACGGACATGGATTACTGGCCTGGTGGCCGTGCATTGCCTGGGTAGGGTCTGGGGCGCCGCGCCCCCTAGCTGTGGTCCTGGCCGGAGGTCGGCCGACGTGGGGTCTTTGTTGCCTGTGGGGGTCGGGGCCGGCCGGCGGTCGGCATGTGCAGCCGCCTCTCTCTTTCTCTGGGCCGATTGTCATCGCCGGTCCCTGTATGGCGTCTCGCCTTGTTTGCTGGTTGGGGTGCCTGGCTGCTGGTCGCGGCGGCTGGGTGGCATTTCTGGGCCTGATCAGTCCTTTTTTCGCACTCGACTTAGCTCCTGGGTCTTGGTCTTTGTGCGCTGCAGGGCGCTGGAGTCTGGCGTTTGCCCGGGTTCGGTCGGACCTGCGGGTGGACTGGCCGGGTAGTGGGCGTGCAGGGCAGGTGGGTGGGGCACTGGGTTTGGTTTCCTGCCGGGCCATTGAGCAGCAGTGGTTGCTCCACAAGGAATGGGGCTGGTGGATGTCGGCCTGGTGGGTCGCCCGGTTCATCGGTTTGCTCCTGGTCTGGGCAGGTACGTCGCCGGGGTTTGGGCTGCGGGGGCTTCCGATGCGCAGGTGGCGCTGGGGGCCTCCTTTCTTGGCGGGGAGGCGGACTCAAACTGGGTGTCTAGTGTCTTTTGTATTCTGATAGTAGAGCGAATGTCAGGGTGGGTTTAGTTCTCCTTCTGGGATGGGGCTGGGGGGACTGCCTTGGGGTCCGTGGGGCTTTGTGGTGCTGTGGCCGTGGGCCCTGGGTTGAACGTGCCATGGCCTCCCTCCCCTGGTGGATCCCGGTAACAGCGGTGCCTATTGGGGTCAGTGGGGGAACTGGCTCCCTGGGAAGACATTTTGTCTCCCAGTCCTTCCCTCCCCATCCCCGAACACCTCTGTCCACCGGCTCCATCACTTTACCACTCATATAGGGCCTTGGGGCATGGGCACATCACTGGGGTGCGAGGAGGGGTTTCCCTCGTCGCTATCCCGTGGCGTCCTGGGTCCCAATTTTAATATACAACTTAGACACTCCCACTTATAACATTCTCACGCGACACACATGTAGGGACTTTGGGGTGGGAACACTTTTCGGCATCCAGAAGGGGAACGGTACAATCAGCTTCACCTCTGGTACCGGTGCCCACTGTTAAACCACATATAGACACTGAGGGCTCGAGGTGGGGGTTGGGGGATGTGTGGCTGCCTTCCCCACATCCCACCCCTCTGTTTTAAATGCACATTATTACAACTCGAGCGGGAGGATGGAGGCTAGAGGTCTTCTGATGGCGTTTCCTTGCATGGTTCATCTACACTCGGCCCAATGTCCTTTTTTACTTTTTCTTTTAACTGTGTGTGTGCATGGGAGATGGGTTGGGGGGAGGGTGGTATAACTGTGACCATGCTTTTAAATCTGTGGGGGAGGGAAGGGAAGGTGGTTTTATGTGGGGTCATTTGAATCTGTAAAGCACTTTGTGATGCAACTTCTTGTATGAAAGCGCTTTATAAATAAAGTTTGATTTGATTTGATTTGATTCTTACACCCCTGTTCGCTACGGGCCATCAGGGGTTGGGGTCCGGAGGAGAAACAGGCGGTCTGGTCGGGGTCCTGGGCTGTCGGGCTGCTTTGCCACTGTGGGGCCCTTGGCGGTCTGCTTGTCTCCGTCCTAGAAGGTAGGGGGTCCATCTCCCAAGTCCGGGGGCCGGTGGCTCTACTGGGGCATCGGTACCTGGACCTGGGAGCATGAAGTGTGTATGGGGTGTGTGAGTGAGGGTACAAAGTCATTTCTTGGGTGTCTTGGTGAGTTAGTGAGAATGTATGTGTTTAAGAGGGACGGAACGTATGACTGTGTCTGTATGTCTTTGTCTGCCTGTCAGGTTGGGTCTTAGGCTGCCCTCTTGCCTGGCGCACCTCAGGCCTTACATTTAATGGGGGGCCTATTTCCCCTCCGTCCGTGTATTTATGATGCTGTTGCCAAGCAACTCTAAATGAGCTGATGTGTCATCAATTCTGTATTAGGTCGGAGCTTCGTTTGTCCCCAAAGCTTCAACTCAGCGTCTTGCAGCAGAACTCCACCAGGGGGAGCGTGTTCCACCATTCTCATCAGATCTTCTGTTCCTTCTGTGTTTCTGCTCTGTCTTCTCAAACCCCCAGACGGTCGTGGCAGATGGCCGCTCCTACTGAGCCTGGTTCTGTTGGAGGTTTCTTCCTGTTAAAGGGGAGTTTTTCCTCTCCACCGTCGCTACATGCTTGCTCAGTATGAGGGATTGCTGAGGGATTGCTGAGGTTGGAGTCTGCATCAACGGGACGCAACCTCAAGTCAATGACTCAATGCGATCTGCTGGGATTCTTTAAATAGAAAACCAACTAAACTGATTTGAATGATTGTGTTGAAATGACTTTATTGTAAAGCGCCTTGAGATGAAACATCTGTTCTACATCGGCGCTATAGAAATAAACTGAATTGAATTTATCAACACATTTTATTCAGAATGTAGCTCATCTCATATCCGTCACAAGTGGAGTTTCATTTCATGTTTGATACAGGAAATAAAAGCTTTTGAAGGTAGGGTTTTATTTTAAAGAAGCACAAAGAACTTTTAGGGAGGATAGACTGAAAGTTATCAGGAGCAGAGATCCTGCCCTGCAGCAGCAGCAGCTACAGCTGCTTTGTCTCCGGTCAGCATCTGCAGAACCAAAGATCAGTGTTTAACAAGCCGGCTTGGAGCTGGACCAGCTGAGACTTTCTCCACAGGGAGAGCAGATGCAGCATTCATCCACTGTTGCTCTGCGTGTTTCATGGAGTCCTTAGCTTCACGTTGTGTCCCGCCTCCTTTGCTGGGATGATGAGCCGTGATTGGATGCAGCGTCGTGACAGCGCGGTGTGGCGTGGATGGAGATAATGAGAGACAGACGAAGGTCATCCGCAGTGAAATATTCCCTCCTTCAGCATTTCTTCTGTTTCCAGGAGACTTTCTGATTTTTCCAGGAAACGGCTGCGATGGATCAGAGCCTGATGCACTTTCTCTGATCCACTCAGCAAGCTCACATATTTACATACCAGCATTAATGTTGACATCATATCGGACTGCTCCGCGTGGCAAAACTGGTCGGGTTCATTTAAACAGGTTGGTTTCCTGGATCAGACCCGACTCTCCCCCGGAGCTGCTCGGTCCATTAGAACCGGTTCTGATGAGTTTTTGGGTTGTTGTCCTGCTGGAGTTTCAACCATCTAGAATCTAAGGATACTTTCTTCATTATTCCATGCACTGGTACCTGGTGTTCTGGGAGCAGTTCCTGATCCAGTTTCCTTTCATCCGATGGAGACCGTTTGGGTCTGATGATGATGATGATGGACCCTTCAGCTGCTCAGTATTTTCTGTTGCTGGGACAGACTGCCCTTTAACTGCTCCACACATTAATGGACCCTTACCACCAGAAACATGATATGATTAAGAAGCAGGAACATCATCTCCGTCCGCTCTGGTGTTGCTGTTGGCGACCTTTAAACGTCTCATTCCCCCTCAGTTATGGCAGCTGTGTTAGAACCTAAATGTTTTCCATCTGTCTTGGGACACAAGGAGAGAAAATGATTTCCTGAGCTGGGTTCATGTCTGCCAGCTCTTTTCACTATGGAGGAATTCCTCCTCAGATCTTTTACTCACAGACACCATGTGGTGATCAGTTCCACCAATCACAGGGGCCAAATCATACGAATCACTTCTGCATATAAACACATCGGAGCAGAGGTCCAGTTACCTGCAGAGGAGCCTTTAAATCCTGCAGGTGGATGAATCTCATCAGTGCTCCGCTGGAGGAAACTCCATAGACACGTAGTTATGATGCTAATGTCGGTCGGTTCGTCCTCACCGTTCTCCACCAGCTCTAAGAGCTTCAGCCCGGATCACTAAACTCTGTTTCAGAATAACAGAATGTAAATCCACGGCTTTGACACACATTGATTTATTTCTGACTGTTGCAACTCGATATGTGTTCTGCAGCAGGTTTTAAATCCGTCTCAGATCAATTTATAATGAATAATGGCAAGGCAGTTTTATTTGTATAGCAACACTTTCAACAACACGGTGATCCATGATTAATGGATAAAGTAAAAACAGCAATAAAACAAGAAACACCCAAAACATGATACATGAAATCATGATTCAAAGGCAGCTCTTAACAGATACGTTTTTAGTTGTGATATAAAATAATTCAGTGTTTCAGCAGCTTTGCACTCGTCAGGAAGTTTGTTCCAGATTAGAGGAGCATAGAAACTGAAAGCTGCTTCTCCATGTTTGGTTCTGATTCTAGGGATGTTGAGTCGACTGGAACTAGAGGACCTGATTGGTCTGGGGGGGGTTGCTATAGTAACAGTAGATCTTCATCATATTTTGGTGCTAAGCCATGTAATGATTTATAAACTAGTAAACGTATTTAGAAGTCTATTCTCTGAGCTACAGGGAGCCAGTGTAAGGACTTTAGAACTGGGGTGATGTGCTCTACTTTCCTGGTTCTAGTGAGGAACACGAGCAGCAGCGTTCTGGATCAGCTGCAGCTGTCTGACTGACTTTTTAGGCAGACCTGTGAAGACGCTGTTGCAGTAATCAAGCCGACTAAAGATAAACGCATGGATGAGTTTTTCTAGGTCCTGTTGAGACATCAGTCCTTTAATCCTAGAAATGTTCTTCAGGTGATAGAAGGCTGACCTTGTTATTGACCTTTATGTGACCCTGGAGGTTCAGGTCTGAGTCCATTACTACACCTAGATTTCAGGCCTGATCAGTAGTTTCTAGCTGGATTAACTGAAGCTGTGTACTGATCGTTCCTCTTTAGGCCCAAAAATAATAATGAAATGTTTATTGAAATGTGAAACAGAAAGAGTTAGAACAGGTCCAGTGTCGTCTGTCTTTTAACATCCTCCATCCTTTCTAATTTAGATTATTTTAGATGAACAAAACCATGCGGCTGCACAGGGGTGCCATTGGTAGAAGGTTGTGGGTTTGAATCACGGCCTGGAGTCTTTCTGCATGTTCTCCCTGTGCGTGCATGGGTTCCCTCCGGGTACTCCGGCTTCCTCCCTTATTCCAAAAACACGACTATTAGGTTCATTATCCTCAGCGTATAAACCAGTGACTGCACATTGGTTTCATAGTTTTAGTCCTGTTGGCTGGTTTTATAGTCTGACCGGACCTGCAGAGGAGAATCATCACTGGTCTGAATATGCTCAGAGCAGCAGGCGGCTCCCAACCCCTCCATGAACCCCCAGCGTACCGTGGCGAACAGGTTTCAGGGTCCCGGCGACCCAAAAGCTGTTGGACAGCTCTGTGTCCACCTGATGGGGGGGAGGACCTCCTCCTGAACCAAGAGCTGGATGGACAAGCACCTGGTGGGAGTCTGACCAGTTAGGCCTGGGTGGAGAGCCGAGACATATAGCATTGGCTGAAGGATCTTCTGATGCACACATTGATTATAATAAACAGTATTCATAGCTTGATGGAGTGAAAAGATCAGCTCCAGGTGAGAACGTCTCCAACAAACCGAGAGCTGCAGTGAGGTTCTGACGACTTCATCTTTGAAGGGAAAGATTGGAAACAAAAATATCCGATTTGCTGTTTATCGAAGTAGGAAATTATAAATGAACCCTCTGATGAAGAGGAAGGAGGGATGAAGAGGATCTTAATTTGGTGATTAGTTTTCTGTTGGAGTTTGATCCACATTGTTCAGGGTGTTGCATGAAGCAGGCTGTCACTGTGGGACTCCTAGAGCTCTCCAGCCATCTTTTAATTGGTGTGGGACATTATTACCATAGAAACACTGACAGGAGTCTTCAAAACATTTCCAAGCTGTAAAAACACACAAAGCTGATTAATCCTTGGCTGAATTTCACCATAATAACTGCAGTCAGAGCAAAGCTGCTTCCAGCTGCACAGGGAGAAAAGAAAAGCTCTGATTTTAAAACAGAAAGTTTGGATTTCTGCTGCCCAGGCTGATAAATACCTTCAATGAAGTCGTGCTTCAGCTGGAGGTAAACAGGGAGATGGATCTAGATCCAATCTTCTTAAAGCGAACCACGCTGACCTTTACTTTGGAGGAATTCACACTAACTGGAGCTGAGAAGCTGCAGGCAGCGGCTGGTGTGCTCAGCGGCCATTTTTTAGGTCTGAGTTGAGCCGTTTCATTATTCATGGAGCTCCAGACGTGGAGCATTACTTATACATTAGAGTCTGTTCTTTTTTAGCTCCGGATGGTCCATTATTTAAAGAGACAAGTGCAGAGAGCCAGAGTAATGTTTAAAGATCACTGCAGCCAGTTTCTTTTTATCAGCTCTAAATATTAATTCCTCTCTCTCAGGGAGGAACCAAGCTTTGGCTCTGCAGGACATTCAAAGAAAATTGTGTTGATAACTTTAAAACCGACTTAAACTGTTAAATGTTGGGATTTATTGAGCTTCTCATCTTGTTTCTCATCAATCTCCTAATAAATGTAGTTAGGAAGTTATTATCGGGCTTTATGTTTTGAGAGAAACCCAAACCAGAAGGAGACGTTGGACCTGAAACAATGCCAGGAACATCCCATCCATCCATCCGGACCTCTAAACCCGACCTCCTCCACTGACTGAACCCACAGTTTGGTGGATTTTTGCTTCACGGCGATAAGAGGAGCCATCCTGACCCGGTTCTCCCAGCTTACGGCCCAGAACCACAGGAGGGTGAGAGTCTGGAGGTTCACTCTGGAAACCAGGATCCAGGAAAGCAAAAAGAGTCAACTGGGCTTTCAACACCAGAACCACCTCATTAGCAGGTGGAGAAGTTCTGAAGGGAACCCCAGACGTCCTTCTGGACTTCCTCTAGGTTTCCTCGTCTAGAGGCGGCCTCACCTTAATGTGAGACTGTCCCCAGAACCGATCCAGGTGGATAAGGACGTTCTGGACCAGGTGTGGCTTAAACGTGTGAACTGATGGGACCGTAACTCCTGACCCAATTATCTCCATCAGAACCCGTCTCTCCTCTCATCCCTTCATGTTTCCTCATGGACAAAGAGATGCATGGGCTGCAGCCGCTGCAGAACTTTTCTCACACGGTTGGGAAAGTTTTACAAAGTTCTGTCTGTTTTGCCCCGCTGAGCATTGTGGGCTTTGTAGTCCAGAACTGTTGGAATAGAAGCTTTATCCGATCTGCTTTGGCCAAGTCGGCACCTTTTTCTGCCGCTACTTTAGAAGGAAGCACCTGGCACATGATGCCGATTGAGCCTGGAACCAAAGTCCTGGATCAGTTTCACTCGATTCTGGCATGAAATCATAGCGGAGAAGCGCGAAGGACCCGTTACTGGGACCTGAACGAGTCCCGGTGAGTGGTTGGCGAAACTCAAAGCGGAACTCAGGAAAATATGGTTTATTAAAGTTAATTATAGAAAGAAAGAGTGGGAGTTCACTGAAGAACGACCAACAGAAAGTCCAACCATGAAAGAAGCTGAAACGATTAGCAGAGGATCTGACAAACAAGTCTGGCAGCCAGCGCTAGCTGCAGCAGGTGGAGCGATTATCTACCTGGGCGAAGTCATAAATAACCATCTCGAAGCCCTCTGGATATAATCCCACCTTCTGTGCTCGGTTAATTGGTCTCTGTGCTGCACTCCCTTGAAATGGTCAATATTTATCTCCATAAACCCAATATGGATCCATCTCTGGCCAGAACCTACTGACCCAGGTCCAAGCTACATCTTTATTCAAACATGTAGAAATGTAGAAGCAGAGAAAGTTATTTTTGTTCAGTTTCAGCCTTTTTAGCTGACGGGTCTGACTGTTCTGGTTCTGGTTCTATCGGACCTCGGCTTTGGTACACTTGGTTAGAGTGGTTCATGATCTGATGGGTCTCTACCAGAACCGTTCCCTTCTCACCTCTCAGAACCACAGGATACAGTGACTACGTAGTGTGGAGTACCGCAGGGTTCTGCTTTAGGTCCAGTTCTGGTTATGCTACAATCTAACGATAAATCAGCTGCATAAATCTGACATTAGGTTTTACATTTAAACAGATTATTATGGATGGATGGATGGATGGATGAACAGATGGATGGATGGATGGATGGATGGATGGATGGATGGATGGATGAACAAATGGATGGATGGATGAACAGATGGATGGATGGATGGATGGATGAACAGATGGATGGATGGATGGATGAACAGATGGATGGATGGATGGATGGATGAACAGATGGATGGATGGATGAATAGATGGATGGATGGATGGATGGATGAATAGATGGATGGATGGATGAATAGATGGATGGATGGATGGATGAATAGATTGATGGATGGATGAACAGATGGATGGATGGATGGATGAAAAAATGGATGGATGGATGGATCGAAGAACCCCGCCCTCAAGTTTTGTAAGCTCCGCCCTCAACACTCGATGGATCATGATGGAGAATCAGCAGTTTCCTCCGGTTCTTCTAGGCAGATAAATCTCATCTGGATTCCAGACATTCAGCCGCCTGCTGCAGTTTTAAATCTCTGGTCCTGTCAGAGCTCTTCTGTTCTGTTGCGTCGGTTCTGCTAAACAAAACCGGGTCGGCTGCTCGGTTCTGACAGTTCGTTGATGCTTTTCTTTCCAGATTCAGAAGTCATCTACAGGAACAGCGACGGCCATGTCATCAAATTCAACATTTTCACCAACGAGACGGAGATCATCCTGACAAACACAACGTTTGTAAGTAAACACACCCTCTGTGTTCTGCATGCTGCATAACTACGCCTCATTCCTGTATGTTGTTAACTCTGCATCACCATGGGACTCTCCCAGTAAGACCCAGTACAGCAAACACAAAACCAGTACACCCCTTTCAGACAAACTGGGACTCTGCACGTCTTCCACCTGCTTCACTTTCATCATTCACTCATTTTCCAGGTGATTTGATCCTTCAGACGTGAAGAATGTCTACAGTTTCACACACAAAGCAGCTATTTAAGCTAAACCCCGCCCCTTCCCCTTTCTGCTCTGACTAACCACTGCTTTAGGCAGGTGAGTCCAGTTTACTTAGCTATGATTACTACCGGACCTGTAGAACCAAGAAATCACCTAAACAGAACCTTCTGACAGCATGAAGTAGGCTAGAAGATCTCAACCAGCAGAACATCATGACCCGATCCAGAGAAGTTCAAGATCATACTTTTATCAATCTGGAAAGGGTTCCAGAACCATCTCTAAGGTTTTGGACTCCAGAGAATCCATGATCCACACCTGGAGAACACCTGGACCAGTGGAGAGGCCCAGGAGAGGCCGAGCTACCAGAATAACTCCAGGAGCTCAGCTCAGACACATCCAGGAGGTCCAGAAGAACCCAGAACCACATCCAGAGCTCTGCAGGCCTCACTGTCTCAGCTAAGGTCAGAGGTCAGGATTCAACAATCAGAAAGAGAGAAAATGGCCTCCATGGGAGAGTTCCAAGACCAGACCCCCTTCTGACCCAGAAGATCTTTAGAACCCGTCTCAGATTTACCAGGAAACATCCTGATGATCCTGATCCTGGATACTTCTTGGAAGTTAGTCTTTGGCCTGAAGAGACAAAGTGAACCTTTCTGGAAGGTTCTGGTCCCGTTGCATCTGGACTAGAGTGTTTCAGAACCAGAACCTCATGCCTACAGTCAGACATGGTGGTTTTCCAGGAGTTCCCGAATGAGATTCCCGGCAATCTTGTGGTGACATGAAGTTCAAGGCTCAAAAACTGAAGGTTTCAGAGTGGCCTAGTCAAAGTCTGGACCTTAAACAGGCCATTGAATGAGACATTTTGCAGAAAAGATTTGGTCAGAATTACTCCACATGAATTGATGAATCCAGCTGAGAAGAGAGAAGACTTGAAACCTGATGTTCTCAGATGTTCTCCATCCAGTCTGACTGAGATGCTGGAGATGGACCCAGAGGAGGTTCTGCTGATTTGTTTCACCCAAAAATCAGAGGGTTTCCCTAAAAATCAGCTGCAAGTGTAGCTCTGCTGATTCCGGGTTTCTTTCTGTTCTTCCAGGTGAATTTCAACGTGGCGAAGTATTCTGTGTCTCCTGATCTTAAATATGTGCTCTTCGCCTACGATGTGAAACAGGTGAGTCTATTAAAATCATTCACATCAGCTGCAGCGTCCATCTTGGTTTCTGCATCTGACCTCAGGCTCCATCTGATCATGTTGTTGTGGAGTTGCCCTGGAAACAGAGCTTCACTTTTATCTCCCGCTTTATCTATGTGGTTTATTATTTATCGTCTGTCTGGAGATAAATCCTCAGGCTGGTGTGAACTTAGTTTAATTTACATTGTTTGATCTTGATCACAGTTTGCGTTGTATGAATCTGTAGAATAAAAATATTTTTAACTGCAGGCAACAAATATAAAATCACCAAATTCAGAAAATAGTAATTTATCTCCCTTAATTTGGATTAAAAAACAAAATCAGACGTGACCTTAAAAGTAGTTCCTTCATCAGTATCCTGTACTTTCTGCTTCAAAAATATTCATATCTCAAAGAAATTATATTTTCTTTACCAGACAGTGAATAAAAATACTTAAAAACTTAAATGATTTTTTGCCCATAATGACGTTTCTATCAGCTTGAATTGTTCATCTTCACTGTTCAGGTCCCGTCTTTCTGCTGTAGCAGCTGAGATGGAGCCAAAATACCAGGAATTGGGTCCACAAGCCCCAAAAATACTGAAATAAATAAATGTAATTAATAAATAACTGTAATTAATTATTTGATTAATTAATTGGTTAATTAAAATAAATAGATAAAATATAAAGAAAAACCCTTATTATTAAAACTAAACAATTAAAGAGAAAAAAAGGTTTCACTATGGACAGGTAAATACACAATAACATCTCTGTGAGCAGTTCCCCTCATGACCACTAGGGTTAATAAACTTAGTGATAAAACAAAATTGGAGCCAGCTGGTTCTGTAACCTGCAGCTATTATGGGTCAGATCCTGTTCTGCAGCAGGTCAGACCTGAAGGTCCAGCTGATCGGTTTTGGCTCGGAGCAGATGGAGGTACCAGTGCCTGGTACACCATGAGGTGGCGCTCTCCTGGGGTGGTGTGTGTTGGTCCCAACCCTGGGTCACTGTGACCATGTAGCCCTGCATCTGGATGGGACCTTCTGGACTCTCCTGAGAGATTCCTATTCGACCTTTGACCCTCTGGATTACTCCGACACGAATTGATGGATGAAGATATCTGCTGCAGCTCAGGATTGGTTCATTCTGAAAGAGTTTTGGAAACGTTTGTCCAGGTGAGCAAGAGGACGATGGAGCAGCGAACTGAGCTGTCTGGGACACAGTAAGGAGATGATGTCCTGCAGAGGCTGGTTGAAAGCCCAGCTTCTCATTTAACCTTTATCCAGAGGCAGAGGGAGTAAATGACCCAGGGTCGGGATACCCTGTACCACTGAACTGCATCATGGTACCAATTGGATGTATTTTTCAATTCAATTCAGCTTATTAATATAGCGCCCATTCACAATAACATCTCTGGCACTTTACAAGAAAGTCATTTCAATACAATCATACAATCACTCCCATCAGTTTAAAGGTTTAGTTAGTTTTCTATGTAAGCAGATTGCATCGAGTCATTGACTTGAGGTTGCGTCCCATTGATCCAGACTCCAACCTCAGCAATCCCTCATACTGAGCAAGCATGTAGCGACAGTGGAGAGGAAAAACTCCCCTTTAACAGGAAGAAACCTCCAACAGAACCAGGCTCAGTAGGAGCGGCCATCTGCCACGACCGTCTGGGGGTTTGAGAAGACAGAGCAGAAACACAGAAGGAACAGAAGATCTGATATAAGAGAACTTTCTATGTTACAGAAAGTAAAAAGTTGATAACAGGACACAGTGGATGTTCAGTTACTGGGAGGATCACCCCAGTCGATGCCCCCCGTCCAACAGGGCATTGCAGCCAAGCAGGATAGCAGACCAGGTATATCTTCTATGGAGAGAAAAACACTGAGAGAAAACAAAGTTAACAGTCGAAATAACAGAATGTACTGTAATACAACTGGAGAGTCGTAGGAGAGAAAAGTAGCAGAGTTCAGAAAATTGGTAAGTCTGTCCTCCAGCAGTCTAAGCCTATAGCAGCATAACTACAGAGATAGCTCAGGATGACCTTAGCCACTCTAACTATAAGCTTTATCAAAAAGGAAAGTTTTAAGCCTGGCCTTAAAAGTAAACAGAGTGTCTGCCTCACGGACTAAAGCTGGGAGCTGGTTCCACAGGAGAGGAGCCTGATAACTAAAAGATCTGCCTCCCATTCTACTTTTAGAGATCCTAGGAACTACAAGTAAACCTGCAGTCTGAGAGCAAAGGGCTCTGTTAGGAACATATGGAACAATCAGATCTCTGATGTATGATGGAGCTGATTATTATGGGCTTTATATGTAAGAAGAAGGATCTTAGATTCTATTCTGGATTTAACAGGGAGCCAATGAAGGGAAGCTAAAACAGGAGAAATGTGATCTCTCTCTTTTTAATATTCATCAGAACTCTTGCTGCCGCATTTTGGATCAACTGAAGGCTTTTAATGGCATTTTGTGGACTTCCTGATAGTAAAGAATTACAGTAGTCCAGCCTTGAGGTAACAAATGCATGGACTAGTTTCTCAGCATCACTCCTGGACAGGATGTTTCTAATTCAACAGGAGATGACGCAATACGGCTTACCCAATCATTGCACCTGACCATATTACAATCAGGCAAAACGATTATTACTCGTTTTACCTGTTTGTATTGATTGTATTTCCTTATTTCAACACATTTTCTGTGTTTTTCTTGGCATCAGAACAATCTCTGAATAAATGAAATGTTTTATTCTACATCTACATGATTTATAAATCGTCCCAAACAGGAGACTGAAAATGTTTGACCATACATAGTTTATTCTAACGATGACTGACTGAGGTTAGGAGAACATCTCACCATCATTTCACTGACATCTTTCATTCCTCCAGCTCCTTACAAGAGAACAAGCCACCCACCTCCAGCCTGGCAGGCCACCAGTAGATGATTAAAATTCCTGCGTGGTCCATGTGAGACCAGCGGGTCACGTTGAGACGCTGCAGAACCAGATCGGGCCCCAATTACCAGCTTTCCATCAGAACAGAGATAATGCAGAATAAGATATGCAAATGAGAGGCTCCGCTGTGGAGGGATCGACTGTGAGGATTAGTGACACAGCCATTAATCAGAGCTCATCTGCATATTCTGGATTAGAGGTTGGGCTCCGAGTCTGAACTAATGCAGCTAATAGAGCCTCTGTTATTTTTAGCCTCAGGTTATTGTGACGTCTCTCTATATCGGTGGCTTTAAAGAGTTCAAAAATATTAATGAGTTTCACATAAACCTTTAGAATAAAACTGGCTCCTGACTGAAGATCTGGACAAATAAGATAAACATCTGGAGGTTGTTAATTCATCAGCATTTTTATATTTCTGACCAAAGTTAATATAGATCCATCTGTTTTGAGAATTTACTGTATGAAAGGATTTATGGGATCAAAACCAAGGAGTGTCAGTTTGGTGAAGTCTAAATATCTGGTATAATATCTGTAAAAACCTCTAATTTATATCACAGATAAAAACATCTAAAAGCTCCTCATGATGACGTAAAACACAGATGAACAATAACTGGTTTAGTGAGATTAATTATAATTATTATATTATATTGATAATGCTATAAATACAATGAATAACTTTAGTATTATTAATTAGTTTTAAATAAATTTTCGTGTTCATAATTTAATCTCCTCCTGTTCAGCTCATACAATACAATAACCTTAAAGTTCTAGTCTGGCAGAGGAAGAGTGATGCTGTGGGCCCCGCCCACTCCCAGGAAAGGCAGGAGTCACCATGGCAACCAGTGTCCCTATTGGTCTCACCTCAGCTTAAAATACATTTAATTATAAATTACTGATAGACTGACTGAATCTGTTTCAGTCACGAAGCATTTTATAATAATAATAATAATAATAATAATAATGAGGAGCTCCTGTATGAATAGGAGGATCGTTTGGTCCAGTGTGGTCAGGTCCGGATCTGACTTCTAAAGACCCCCAGCAGTTCCTCTGTTGCTGTCAGAGACAGAAACTACAGTCAGCCACTGCAACCGTCGACAAGCAACAATGAGAAAAACAAGCCAAAAATCAGGGAGCAGGGGTCCAATAAGCAGGAACATGGAGCTGGTTCTGTTCTCTCCTGCTAATTACCTCCTCGTAAGTCAGCTGAGATGTTCCTCATGGATGTGACGACAGAGGTGGAGCGGCTCGTTAATAAGAGCAGACCAGCGGGGCCACTGTCTGGTTCTGATCGTTCTGATGGTTCCACAGATTGGCACCATGTTGTTTGTGTGTTTTACGCTTTATTGCTGTTTTTACTTTACACCCTAATCATGTAAAGCACCTTGAATTATGTTGTTGCTGTACAAATCAAATTGCCTTGCCAGAACTCCAGTCCTGGACCAGCAGGACGGTTTCTGTCAGGTCTCCTCTGAACAAAGCTGGAAGCTCTGAGAGAAACTAGAAGAATGTTCACAGCGGAGAGTGGTTGGGCTCTAGTTCATCAAGATCTATGTTCATGTTCAGATCCCACCTGTTGGAGCTCCTTCTATAGGTTAGTGCGTTTTTGTTGGGTCCCTGGATCTGTACGTCTGTGTCTCCATGGAAACCAGATGATGTGAAGGTGCTGAGATCTGTCCCATTGTTATAAGGCTTTGTTGTCTTACTTTTCCTGGCAGACTTTCTGATTGGTCCAGCGAGCTGCTGGTTGGATGCAACTGTGCTGATCTGACAGCAGGAGGCTGGACCTGTTCTGGTTCTGTTTCATGCAGTGATGCTGAACATTTGAGCTCTGCAGGGCTGAGGTGGAGCAGAACCTTGCACTCCTCTAATACCAGGTTGATTAGTGTGCTGGGCTGCAGAAACAACATTACCCAACCTGATGTAGAACCTCAACCTGCTGAGCTGAAAGCTCTCCAGGCTCCTCTGAGCCTCCGGCTTTAAGATCTGTGGTAAAACGTAGAGATGCTGGTATTCTGGTTCGGTCCAGTTAGTCCTGCCTTCTCCTTCCTCACCAGCTTCTGGTTCCCAGTTTCTGTCGATGTTCACTCATCAACTTTCCATCTCAGCTCCTTTTCTCCTCCTGTCAGATGGTTTTAATGCTCTTCAGTTAGTTCACAGACATGAAGCTCGTTTCAAATCAATGTGGACCTCAGCCGCTTCAGGTCAGAACCAAACTTTGAAACGTCTGGTTTCTACAGGCTGTTCTATTCAACTTTAGTTACACCACATGGTCCAACCAGTCCAGAACCTCATGTTCTGATCTGGACCTCATGTTCTGTTGAGAATATGACCAGATTATGGGTGGTGTCTGGCCACTTTATTAGGTATAGGGACAACATTCCCAGATTTATCCTTTCACTCCTTATAGAGACTGCTCATCCATCCATCATAGAGTCCTCTGCTCTGATGGTCATGGTCTAAAGATCTGCTTTGTTCTCCAGCCTCATGCAGCAGGCTTGGCTTTCCGCCTCTGTCCTGATGAAGGTCTCGCTCTGCCTCCCTCTGTCCTGTGTTTCTCAGATGGAATTAAAATGTCTCGTCTCACAGCTGTCAGGCATGTAAATGAGATTTTCCACAGATTGTATCACAGGGAGCAGCTGGCAGTCTGCTTTGTTTCCTTCCCAGCCCCTCTGAATATTTTCTCCTGATGTTGTTATATGTGCTGCCGCCTCTGTAGCGTCTCCCTCATCCTTCTCTCTCTCTCCCTCTCTCTCTCTGTCTCTCTCCCTCTCTCTCTCTCTCTCTCTCTCCCTCCCTCTCTCTCTCTCTCTCTCTCTCCCTCTCTCTCTCTCTCTCTCTCTCTCTCTCTCTCTCCCTCTCTCCCTCTCTCTCTCTCTCTCTCTCTCTCTCTCCCCTGCAGGTTTACCGCCACTCCTACATGGCCTCCTACAGCATCTACAACATCCACACACGGTGAGTAGCTAAAGCCCTCCCTGGGAAGCAGCAGCCTGACGGATGAGGGACAGAGAAGCAGATGTTTGGAAACTCAGACTGATCTTCATGCTAACATCAGCTCCAGGGAACACATGGTTAGATTCATCTGCAGCTCCTTAACTTTCAATTCTAATGGATCCATTCCTGCCCAGAGCCAGAGTCTGGTGGTGAAGAAGGATCTGTTGGTTTTCTCACAAATACATTAAGAGACAAAAGTCTGGATCTTGATAATGTAGCCTTCAGCCGGTTAGTTTATCTGCTTGCCACATCCTTATATAGCTCAAACATAACATTTACTGGAATTACACCAGGCTTACCAGATCATACTGACCTGACCCAGAGCAAACCTTTATCCCACAACATTCACTCCTGCTGGAGCTAATAAGTTCCAAAGGTCAATTGAGTTAAATGACAACTTATAAATGTGATTAAAGTGTAAATGTAACTAACCACAGATGTACTGGTCCGTGGGAGGTTTGGATCCTCACCTTCTGTAGAGGCCAGAAGGTGAGGATCTCCATCATCTGAACAGCATCTCTGCACACAACATGTGGAACCTTGAAGTGGCTGAGCTACAGCAGCAGAAGACCACACCAGGTTTCTGTCAGCAGGAACCTACAGGTCCAGTTCAGAAAGCCTGACCAGAGTTTAAAAGATCTGAAAACACTTCCTGGTCCAATGAGTTTCAGCTTCTGGCCTCTGGACACCTATGAGCTTCTTCTGGAATCTTCTACCAAGCTGTGGACACGAGTCACTTAGAGGACGGGCTCAGTCTCTTCATCATGTCCACCGCTGAGGAGTCAGAAGTAGATGAGTCCGTTACTTCACCCTGAAGGCTCTGGAGATGGTGCTGACTCCTTTCTGAAGTGGGACCATGTTGGAGTTCAGCATCGGTGGTGAGATGGATGGTCCAGCTACCTCAGCATCCTGGTCTCAGACGGCTTCAGATGGAAACATGGAGGATTTTCAGGAGCTCTTCACCTGCTGGAGGATTTTTCAGGCTTGACGCGTCTCTACTTGATTCTTTGCTCATCAGGATGAGCTACAGGGACAGAAACTTAGCAGAAAGCAGCCAAAGACCAGAAATTAGCCCCAATATGTAAAAAATCCTTCAGAAAGTCTGAAGAACTATGGATGAAGACCACTTACGTGAGGCTTCATGTGTGAAAGAACCCATAACCAACCAGAAGATGTTTAATCTGAGTTTTTTTTCTGTTTTCAGGGAGGTTTGGGAGCTGGACCCTCCTGAGGTGGTGAACTCAGTCCTGCAGTACGCTGCATGGGGAGTCGCAGGACAACAACTGGTGAGGTCCAAACGAGCCGCGGTGGTTCTGCCTGAAACATCTCATAGTCACTGACCTCTGAACTTAAACTGGCAACCTGACTCACTGGGGAAACACGCTTCCTGATCAGGGGTTCTAAGTATTTAACACGCTCTGTCCTCCGTCAGACTGGAGAAGACAGAAATTGCTGCTTGTCTTTGCTGTTTGTTACTCATCTGATAAATAACAAGGAACTTCTCAGTTTTTAGTTAATAATTCGTTATCTGCTCCTTCCCTGCGGATAGCATGACTGTTCCTGAGCTGTCTCTGCTGTAGGGCTGCACAAAATATCGCAAATATACAGACCCTTACCAAAAAATTAGAATATCATGGAAAAGTTGATTTATTTCCATAATTCCATTCAAAACATTAAACTTCCATAGATTATAGATTCTGGGCCCACAACTTCAACAATTTCAAGTATTTAGTTGTTTATCTGTACAAAATTTGGGTTTCCAGCTCATAAAACCCACAAAAACAGGAATTCAAAAAATTAGAATACTGTGAAGAAATCAGTCCAAATTTTACAGGGCATCAATGTTTTAAACTGAGTGTCACACACGACTCATCTACTAAACTCAAAGCAGCTGCACAGGTTTTCCCAGGTGTCATTAAATGGCTCTCAGGTTCAATTTGGGGAAGACTGCAGACCTGACAACTGGCCAGAAGACTATCATTGATCCCCTCTATAGAATGGGTAAGCCACAAAAGTTCATAGCTAAGGAGGCTGGTTGTTTATAGAGTGCTGTGTCCAAGCATATCAATGGAAAGTCTAGTGGAAGGGCAAAATGTGGCAGGAGAAGATGCACCAGCAGAAGAGCTGACCGTGAGCTTCAGCAGCTCATCAAACAGAGAAGATTCATGAATCTGTGGAATGAGGCGGGACTCACAGCTTCAAAAACCACCACATTCAGATTCGTCTCAACTGGGGAGAGGCGAAGAGGGACGGCACACTTGGCCAGTGGTCCAAGGACCCCTTCTCTGATGAAAGTAAAGTGTGCCTTTCATTCTGGAATCAAGGTCCAAGGGTTTGGAGGAAGACGGGTGAGGAACAGAACCCAATCTGCTTGAGGTCCCGTGTGAAATATCCACAATCAGTCATGATTTGGGGTGCAATGTCCGGTGCAGGTGTTGGTAAACTCTGCTTTCTTAAATCCAAGGTCACCCCATCGATCTACCAGAATGTTTAAGAGGACTTCATGATTCCTTCTGCTGAGGATCTGTATGGAGATGCAGATTTCATCTTCCAGCAGGACCTGGCCCCTGCCCATACTGCCAGAAACACCAAAACCTGGTTTGATGCCCATGGTGCCATCACAGTGCTTGACTGACCAGCCAACTCACCGGACCTAACCCCCATTGAGAATCAATGGTGTATTATCAAGAGGAAAATGAGGGCCACCAGACCCAAAAACATAGAAGAGCTGACAGCAAGCATCAAGGAAACTCCCAGGCAATGCCACAGGCTGATTGCCTCAATGCTACAGGCTGATTGCCTTAATGCCACAGGCTGATTGCCTCAATGCTACAGGCTGATTCCCTCAATGCTACAGGCTGATTGCCTCAATGCGACAGGCTGATTCCCTCAATGCTACAGGCTGATTCCCTCAATGCTACAGGCTGATTGCCTCAATGCGACAGGCTGATTGCCTCAATGCGACAGGCTGATTGCCTTAATGCTACAGGCTGATTCCTCAATGCCACAGGCTGATGGCCTCAATGCTACAGGCTGATTCCCTCAATGCTACAGGCTGATGGCCTCAATGCCACAGGCTGATTCCCTCAATGCTACAGGCTGATTTGCCTTAATGCGACAGGCTGATGCCCTCAATGCCACAGGCTGATGGCCTCAATGCTACAGGCTGATTCCCTCAATGCTACAGGCTGATTGCCTTAATGCGACAGGCTGATGCCTCAATGCCACAGGCTGATGGCCTCAATGCTACAGGCTGATTCCCTCAATGCTACAGGCTGATGGCCTCAATGCCACAGGCTGATGGCCTCAATGCTACAGGCTGATGGCCTCAATGCTACAGGCTGATGGCCTCAATGCCACAGGCTGATTCCCTCAATGCCACAGGCTGATGGCCTCAATGCTACAGGCTGATGGCCTCAATGCCACAGGCTGATGGCCTCAATGCTACAGGCTGATGTTCTCAATCCCACAGGCTGATTGTCTCAATGCCACAGGCTGATGGCCTCAATGCCACAGGCTGATGGCCTCAATGCCCCAGGCTGATAGCCTCAATGCCACAGGCTGATGGCCTCAATGCCACAGGCTTATGGCCTCAATGCTATAGACTGATGGCCTCAATGCTACAGGCTGATGGCCTCAATGCTACAGGCTGATTCCCTCAATGCCACAGGCTGATGGCCTCAATGCTACAGGCTGATTCCCTCAATGCCACAGGCTGATGGCCTCAATGCCACAGGCTTATGGCCTCAATGCTAGAGGCTGATGGCCTCAATGCCACAGGCTGATGGCCTCAATGCTACAGGCTGATTCCCTCAATGCCACAGGCTGATGGCCTCAATGCTACAGGCTGATTCCCTCAATGCCACAGGCTGATGGCCTCAATGCTACAGGCTGATGGCCTCAATGCCACAGGCTGATGGCCTCAATGCTACAGGCTGATGTTCTCAATCCCACAGGCTGATTGTCTCAATGCCACAGGCTGATGGCCTCAATGCCACAGGCTGATGGCCTCAATGCTAGAGGCTGATGGCCTCAATGCTACAGGCTGATGTCCTCAATGCTAGAGGCTGATGGCCTCAATGCTACAGGCTGATGTTCTCAATGCCACAGGCTGATGGCCTCAATGCTAGAGGCTGATGGCCTCAATGCTAGAGGCTGATGTCCTCAATGCTACAGGCTGATGTCCTCAATGCTAGAGGCTGATGGCCTCAATGCTACAGGCTGATGTCCTCAATGCTAGAGGCTGATGGCCTCAATGCCACAGGCTGATGGCCTCAATGCTAGAGGCTGATGGCCTCAATGCTACAGGCTGATGGCCTCAATGCCACAGGCTGATGGCCTTAATGCCACAGGCTGATTGCCTCAATGCTACAGGCTGATTGCCTCAATGCCACAGGCTGATGCCTTAGTGCCACAAGCTGATTGCCTCAATGCCACGGTCTGATTACCTCAATGCCACAGGCTGATTATCTCAATGCCACAGGCTGATAGCCTCAATGCCACAGGCTGATTACCTCAATGCCACAGGCTGATTACCTCAATGCCACAGGCTGATAGCCTCAATGCCACAGTCTGATGCCTCAATGCCACAGGCTGATTACCTCAATGCCACAGGCTGATTGCCTCAATGCCACAGTGCATTGAGGCTGTAATTAAGGCAAAGGGATTCCCTACCAAGTATTGAAGATTGACATATCGTTTTAAAAGTACCATCTTTTGATTGATTTTATCCTAATTTCTTTCTTTTTTTTCTGCAAAAACTGAGAAGTAAATGGTGATTTCTTCACAGTATTCTAATTCTTTGGAATTCCTCTTTCCGTGAGTTTTATGAGCTGGAAGCCCTAATTATGTTCAAATAAACAACTAAATACTTGAAATCGTTTACGTTTTGGGCCCTGAATCTATAACCTAAAGAAGTTTAACGTTTTTAATGGAATTATGGAAATAAATAAACTTTTCCATGATATTCCAATTTTTGGGAAAGGGTCTGTATATGGTCATCGTAATGTCACTGTTTGTATTCAAAGGACTGTTTGGAGCCCAATAACTGCAGTAATATAACTTTCCTTTTGATGGTGCTGATGTAATATTTAGGCAGATGGACAGAGTCTCACAGCAGCAGATGTTCACACTGATAGCGCTCCCAGAATGCTAAAGGTCACAGAGCAATGGTAGTACAGATGATATTGTCATTGCAGTATTTCCTATTATTATCACCATTGCAAGACTTTTTAATATTTTGTAGCCCTAACCACTAGAATAACTGTAAAATACACACAAAAAAGGATCAGTGCAGGTTAATAACAAGATGGCAGGAGAGCAGCATAACTTCAGGTGCTGTTTGAGTCAAAACTCTTGTCATTTTTCATGTCGCTGGCTTAGAAACAAATACACTGTCAGTATTTCTGCAGAATCATACAGCCCTACTCAGCTGTATTTCTGCTCCAGGTTCAAGCTTTAAAAGGTCTAATTAAAGGCAATCTGTCAGAACAAAGAGTCAATAGGGTGGATTGTTTAAACCGTTATAGAAGATTTCTGGATTAAAGTCAGTTATTGATCTAATTTTCACATTTTCTGGAAACTGAATGTGTTTTTTTATTCTGTGAAGGTCTGAACTATAACCACTCTGTGTGGAATGAATCTATATATGTATCTAATGTAATCCATATCACTTTCTGATCATATTCTGATTTGTTGAGATGTCTATAAATCCTGCAGACCCAGAGTTGCTCCCTGGGGGCTGCAGCTCGCGTGCCAGAGATGTTTTCAGGAGACAGATGCTCACTCCAACAGCAGATTTATCAGTCCACATCAGTTATTCAGCCTTAAAGGCTCTAAATAATCCACTAGTTTTACAAAACAAAATGTTTTAGTGCAGATGTGGAGCCAGTGATTCGTTTTACATCATCAGATCATAAAAACATCTCTACACTCAATCAAAATCAGAAGTTGTGTTGAAGCTCTGCTGCTGCTACCATCCGTCAAACCTTTATGTCATTAGATATAATGTTTGGATGCTTCGTAGTTAAAGTGTTGATCTGTCAGATCAGATGTTATATTCTAGCTTCGGTGGCTCTGTGTGCAGATCTACATCTTTGAAAACAACATCTACTACAGATCTCACGTGAAGAGCAACTCGCTGCGGCTGACGTCTTCAGGAAAGGAAGGAGTCATCTTCAACGGAATCGCCGACTGGCTCTATGAAGGTTCTGATTCTGTTTGCACCGTCTAGAACCAGAACCAGAACCAGATCAGATGAGAGGATTATTTCTCATTCTGCTGCTGGTTCTAAACTGGAACATTTCAGAATAAAGATGTGAAATATTCATTAGGGATGTAAGAGAATATTGATATGCCGATATATCGTGATATTTTATTTCTCCATATTGTATCGATATTTTTTTTAAAATATCTTTTTTTTCCCTCTTTTTTTGAGGATTTGAATGGAACCATTATTCATGACCTTCATTTTTGGAGTAAATATACAAGTATAACAATCACAATAACAAAAAAATCTTTTTTTTTCATTTCGTTTTTTTATCATTTGAATGGAGCCAATAATGATGACAGTAATCTTTATAGTAAAATGTAAAGTATAACTGGTAGTTTTGTGGCTGTTTTCACTTTCTTCATTCCAGTGGATCAACTAGATCTAGTGATAAAACTGGATGTGTTAAAAAATAAAACGGGTTGGAGTGTTTAGGATGATGGGTCAGTTTTTCTACAGTTAAATTCAGTTTAAAAATCACAATATGTCATCTTACTCATAGTATTGCCATATACCGTGATATATGGTATCGCCAGATTTTTACCAATACACATCCCTAATATTCATCATGTTTGTCTGAGTTCAGCTTCCTTCCCTCAGAGATGCTCATTCAGTGTTTCTCCTCAGATTTACTTTAAACCTGAAAATGAAATCCTGAAGCAGCGTTCATTACTATCTGAAGTATAATTAGACACCAAGACGTCATGTTGCTGCTAAAGTAAGCAGCTGCCTTAGTTCATATAGCTCCCATCAGTGGCGGGATTATCATAATAAAAGGACATGTATAATATTTTTTAACAGCATAAAGTTGAGTTATTTAAAACCAGCGGCTGTATTAAAGGTAAATATTGTAGATGTTGCCAGCTTGGAGTCCTGATTCTGGAGAATAACTGCAGGTCTGTGTTGAAACAGAGGAGATCCTGCAGAGCCACGTGGCCCACTGGTGGTCTCCTGACGGGGAGAGGTTGGCCTTCCTGGTCCTCAACGACACTCTGGTCCCAAACATGGTTCTACCTCGCTTCACCGGCACAACGTACCCTAAACAGAAGCAGTACCCCTACCCCAAGGTACCTATGAGCAACACTCTCCGTCTGACAGAAAACTAAACACACCCCCTGTTTCAGTTCTGAGGGTTTACATCTCAAATTATGATTAAAAACATCCAGATCTTAAAATACGGAACAAAAACCTGAGCCAGCAACCTCAGACCAGCTGTAAAGCACGGTGGTGGAGGGGTGAGGGTATGGGCTTGTTTCGTAGCCATAGAACATGTCCACCCTGCAGGCCCTGAGTGGACCATCATCTCCTCTGTAGACCAAAGCTCGGTCCAAAAACAGCAGCTGATCTACAGCAGAATGATGGCCTAGTCAAAGTCCAGCAATGTGAGGAACTGGTGAAGAGAGGAAGAACGTCCTGCTGTTCCTCACTGGGATGTATGAGCGGTTAAATCCTGGGGTGTACTTACTTTTTCTCTCACAGCGCTCAGCATTCTGGATGTTTCATTTTCAATTGATACCATGTTGCAGGGGTTAAAGGTCAGATTCCTTTAGGTTCTGTTCTGTCTGTAGTCAGAGGTGGCTAGTAACTACCGTAAATATTGGACTATAGGGCGCACCTGAATTTAAGCCGCACGATATTTACACAGAAACACCAAAAATCTCCCCCAGGAGGTAATGTTTTTATCCCCGTCTGTCTGACTGTTAGCAACAAAACTCAAAAAGTTATGGATGGATCTCGATGAAATGTTCAGGAAATGTCCGTAATGGGACCAGAAACAACTGATTAAATTTCAGGGTTGATCCAACATGAAGCGCGTCTCAGAGAGCTCGCAGACGGCTGAGCTTGCACAGCAGCCCTGAATCTCCGCTGTCCGCTGGAAGAGCCCAGCCATGGGTCTCATTAACAGACAGTTTATTGGAAAAGTACAGATATAATGAGCGGCTCTGGCAGAGGTCTGAGTGCTTTTCTAGTTTTAAGAAGCGTTTTTTCCAAACTCTGCCTGAAAATCGGCAGTCTGGTGTAGGTACCAGATCTGCTCGGGGGCCTGCACGTAATTATGATGTCGTATTACATGATTGGCTGAACGTTAGCATGTTGACGTAGTGTGCATTCTTTAAAATAACTTTATAAAACAAATAGCAAATATGCAACACACGAACAAATGAAGTATACAGAAGAATTCAACAGATACAAACAGCCAGGGGTTTTATATAAATACTGTACATGCAAAAATGAATTGTTTTGAGAGCCTTTTTCTTGATAGTCTGATATTGATTGGATGTATAGTTAAAACAGAATAAAACGTTTTTCCATGGAAAGGGAAAATACGGTTAACAACAAGCTGCTAAACTCTTTCCAAAGTCCATGTGTGAAAGATCAGAACCACGTTGTCTTGATGATCCCCACAGGAGCTGTTATTAACATTTATGTGTCTCTTTTACATTTCTCCATATAGCGCTTGGCAGGGTTAAAGAAGGGGGCGCAGTGTAGTTTGTCCGAGTGGTGTTGCCGTAGTGTGACGTTATCGGTAAGCGCGGGGCACCAGAGCAGATCTGGTAGCTACACCGGCACCAACTCAACAGTAACACGTCTAGTTAGAAAATAAAACATACTTTAGTCTACCAGGAAAAACTATGGTCACCATCTTCCTCTTCCTCACTTAAGCCACTGAAGTCGTCTTCTTCCTCTGAAAGCTTTTGTCGTCTTTTTACACTGACTCACTTCTTCCCGCTGCTCTTCCTATGTCTCACCATTGTTTCATCGATGCTAAGCTAACCTGCATTAGCTCTGCTTCCTCCTCTGATGGCTTAAAAAAACTGCATTTCTTCATGATGAGGGTGTGTTCATGAAAATACCCCTGGTGTCTTCTTCAGTGCATAATCTTTCTCTATGTATCTATCTCACTTTTACTCTTCCTGCTATAGCGCCCCCCGGGGGCCGTTAGCCAGTAAAAATCTATAAATTATCCACATCGTGATGTAGGACGCAGGATCCAAAGCGTGTGGAAAAAGCAGCGGCTTATAGTCCGAAAATTAAAGTACATTTACTACATTACATTTAGATGAGTAACTTTTTGAAAAAAAGTTATTTTATGAGTAGTTTTACTAGACCGTACGTTTTACTTTTACTTGAGTAAAGTTTCTGGCTTCTCTACCCACAGCGAGTAACTTTACTGAATGAAACTGAATTATTGTTTTGAGTAAAAATGCATGATCTTTATGTTGAAGTGAGACCTGTTGTTTCCACACAAGCTTCATTATTTTGTCATATTTCTCGATCTGCCCAGGCTGTTGAGCCGTTTGGACGTCAAGCTGGGGTTCCTTACTCTGTTCTAACATATAAACATTACCTACTGTAACTATTGGTTTTCTAGTAGTTTCACTTTGAAAAAATATTGATTTGGTCAAATGCTTCTTCTACTCAAAGTTGTTATTTTACAACCATGTCTTGTATTTTATTGATTTTAGTCTTTAGAATTTGCGTATAACTGAATTTTTGTCCAATTGCATCATTTTTAAGTATTAAATCATCTGTTACGATCTTAAACAGAGTACTAAAGTACTCAATACTTTAGTAGCCTAAATACCAAATACTTTTTTACTCTTACTAGAGTAATTTCTTTGGATTATTGTCCTTTTACCTGAGTGAATGTTTTGGCTGCTCTACCCAGCTCTGTCTGGACTTTAGGTTCTACTGGACCTTTAAAGCTGAAACACGGAAATGTTGGCGGTCCTGTGGTGCAATAAAAGCAGACCACTTCCACTTCTGGGGATTCCCCTTAATAAATCAATTTTGGATAGAAATAAGTAGAGTTATCGAAGAGGTGATAAAAATGAAGTTTCCAATTGAATATGAAATGTTGTACCTTATGAACATTGATAAGAGGGGAGGATTACAAAATGCTGAGAATAATGTTGTTGGCTGGTAAAAAAGTAATCTGATGCCTAAAGTGGAAGAATGGACTGATGTCTTGTTAAGTATCTATAATATGGAGAAGTTAACTGCGTCAATAAGATTGGAGATTGATAAATTTAATGATGTCTGGAATGGATGGTTACAGTATGTAAGACAACATAGATCTGACTTTGTTTGAAGCCGTGAACTGATGGGAGGACTATGGTGACTTTGTGGTGGGATTGTGATGGATAAAAATTGGATTAGCAAGATAACTACGTAGGAGTACACTGCACCCTGGTTCGATGCTAAATGTTTTGTGTGTTTTTGTTGTTTTTATTGTACATACAGTTTTTGTTTGTTATTAAATAAGCATGGTCACTCAATGACAGTCAACCCAGAATAATGTGGTTACTTTTTGATGTCCTTGCATGAGGGCCTACTGTAAAGTTTAATACTGTGAAAATAGCAATAAAGTGCAAATATAAAAATAAATTAAAAAGCTGAAACACGAACAAGATTGACCAGAACCGCCAGGCTTCTGATTGGTTCTTATAAAACTCTGGAGGAAGGTTAATGTCTGTCGGGTTTTACGGAACCAGGAGCTCCTCCTCCTCTTCCTCCTCTTCCTCATGAAGCTGATCCGGGTGGATGCTAAAAGATGTATTTTTCATCCAGAACCACTCAGATGTTCTGTGTTTGAGCTTCATCAGGGATGTTTGTCTAAACACGCCTGGTTCTGTTTGGTTCTGCAGGCGGGCCAGCCCAACCCGACCGTGAAGCTGTTCGTCGTCAACATTTACGGGCCGACCCACACGCTGGAGCTGATGCCTCCAGAGACGCTGAAGCTGCGGTGAGAGACGATCTTCCTCCTCCGGACTTTAACTAGGCCACCGGCAGCCTAACTCTGCTGGTTTCCTTCTTCTAGGGAGCACTATGTGAGCATGGTGAAGTGGATCAGTAAGACCAAGACGGCAGTGAGGTGGCTGAACCGGGCCCAGAACGTCTCCATCCTGACTGTGTGTGACACCACCACCGGAGCCTGCGTCACGGTCCGTTCCTCTCTGGTTCATGGACGGATCAGATCATCTACAATATGCTTTAATGTTCAGCCCCTCTTACTCTGATACCTCTAAATAAGATCCTTCAGTAGATGGTTTATGGGTCAGAACCAGCAGGTCAGGCCGGATGATCAGGCAGAAAGATCTCGAGACGTTTTTATTCAGAATAAAAACAGTTTAAGTCTTAAAATATGGAAAAATGAACAGTGTACCCTCTAAATAAACCCTGAGCTGTTAGCTGTTGGGTTTACCTTTAAGTCTGAAATGATGATCCGTAATGGAGGACTTCCTCCTCTGGTTCTGTTTAAACCAGCGGCGCTGGAGCTGTTCATCTTCTACGGGCTGAATAAATTATTTCAGTTGTTTTTATCAATATTTGTGGGTTATGATGGCAGCCCATCAGTTCCAGTAAAATCCCCCAGTAACCTCTCTGTCTGTGTCTGATCCGTGTAAAGGAAAGGCTTTTTATTGTGAAGGAAGGGCTTTTATTGTGGAGGAAGGGCTTTTATTGTGAAGGAAGGGCTTTTATTGTGGAGGAAGGGCTTTTATTGTGAAGGAAAGGCTTTTATTGTGGAGGAAAGGCGTTTATTGTGGAGGAAAGGCTTTTATTGTGAAGGAAAGGCTTTTATTGTTAAGGAAAGGCTTTTATTGTTAAGGAAAGGCGTTTATTGTGGAGGAAAGTCTTTTATTGTGAAGGAAAGGCTTTTATTGTTAAGGAAAGGCGTTTATTGTGGAGGAAAGGCGTTTATTGTGGAGGAAAGGCTTTTATTGTGAAGGAAAGGCTTTTATTGTGTAGGAAAGGCTTTTATTGTGGAGGAAAGGCTTTTATTGTGGAGGAAAGGCTTTTATTGTGTAGGAAACGCTTTTATTGTGGAGGAAAGGCTTTTATTGTGGAGGAAAGGTGTTTATTGTGGAGGAAAGTCTTTTAATGTGAAGGAAAGGCTTTTATTGTGAAGGAAAGGCTTTTATTGTGAAGGAAAGGCTTTTATTGTGTATGAAAGGCTTTTATTGTGGAGGAAAGGTGTTTATTGTTTAGGAAAGGCTTTTAATGTGAAGGAAAGGCTTTTATTGTGTAGGAAACGCTTTTATTGTGTAGGAAACGCTTTTATTGTAAAGGAAAGGCTTTTATTGTAAAGGAAAGGCTTTTATTGTGGAGGAAATGCTTTTATTGGGGAGGAGCTGACATTCAGTTGTTGTTGTTGTTTCAGAGACACGAGGAAAGCTCCGAGCTGTGGCTCTCTAAGCAGGTAAACCTTCATCCACTCATTATCCAACCTTCTAAAGAGCCGATTCACTTTTCTTTGTGTCTTTTCTACAAAAACCTATAAAAACGTTTCCATGGAGACGCCCAGTGAGCTGCACCAGGACTGGAGGTTGTCTGTGGAGATCTTTGGACTTCTTCACCTCAGAGCATCATGGTTTTTCACTCAGCAGGGCTCCAAAGATGATCTAAACACAGAACCACGCCCCCTGGTGGTGGAAGGGATTACTGCAACCTTGACTGTCCAATAGTCTCACAGGTTCTGGTTCTGCATAGAACTAATCACAGTTTCTGTTAGGAACCGGACCTCAGATGGACTCAATAACACGAGTTTATGTAAAGATAAGAACACTTTCTAAATGTTTATCACAACATATTATGGGATGTTTTCCTCATGTCATGCAGCCCTACTCAGGTTCATCTCTGCCGGGACTGAAGGTCACCAAGAAGTCAGATCGAAACTCTAATCAGTGATGTAACTCAGTTAGTATTATGGGATGTATGAATATGAAGGAGATGTGGCCCAGAGAAACCCAACATGGAGCTGAGTCGGTAAGGGTGAGGTGGAGAACATCACGGTTCCTCGTGAACATTTTCTGGATATATTCAAGCTGCTTCTGGTTCAGTTCTAGTCGTGTTAATTAGATCTACTGGATCCTCAATGCTCCATCATTGCTTTCCATCATCACAGCCTCACTTCTTAAGATTATTGCCACTGAAAAAAAAGATTTCTGGATCACGAAGAAGTTCAAGGTGAGAGCTTCAGGGTGTCCAAGCGTGTTCAGCTGCAGGACGGAGAGCTTGCTAGATGCAGGGGAGCCTTCTTCTGTCTGAAGGACAACAGGGATGGAAGTTCTGGGCGTCTGGAGAAGATCAGAGCCACCATGGGTGGTTCCCACAAGGCAGCAATCTCCGAGAGACCTGGAGGAACCAGGTTCTGCTCAAGGACTCTGAGGAACAGGATCCAAACGTCTTCCAGGATTAGTCTGGAGATGATCTCTGGATGTTCCAGCCTGGTGGAGCTCTGGGTCTTCACGCTGTCATCACGATCTGGTGCAGCTTTCAGTGGAGATCATCAGAGCAGCTTGTGGAACCTGTTTCAACCCCTCAGCTCATCCGTCCACGTTCTCTGTCCACAGAACCAGGAACCCGTGTTCTCCAGAGACGGGAACCGCTTCTTTCTGACCGTCCCGGTGAAGCAAGGAGGACGGGGAGAGTTTCACCACATCGCCATGTTCACCACACAGGTGAGGCTCCGCCCACATAGAGAATTTACCATGGTAACAGCTAAAACCCCATCACACGTCTGTGAGAAGCTTCAGCAGATTCTCGGTTCTGTTTGCTCCAGTTCAGGGCGGATCAGAACGAGGTCCGACATCTGACCTCAGGGAACTGGGAGGTGACCCAGATCATCTCCTACGACGAGAACGACGACAACCTGTGAGTTAAAGCACTGAACGGAGCCGGGCCCGGGTAGCTCGGGTCCAGAACACTGATCCGGGCCCGGGTAGCTCGGGTCCAGAACACTGATCCGGATGTGTTTATCTGGTCTCCACAGGTTCTTCCTGAGCACTGAAGGTTCTCCACGCAGACGGCAGCTCTACAGGTTCGCTTTTCTTATTCTGCTTCCTCATTACCTGCTCAGAAGAGCAGAAACTCCTCCCCCTGACCTCTGACCCCTGACCCTGTTCCAGTGAAACGAACCAATAAAGCTTTGTTGATTGGAGCCTAAAGGTCATTTAGGAGAGACCCTCAGAAAGCAGTTAGTGAAGGTTAAAGGTCACCTCTGGCATGTTCGTCCACCTGTTATAAATAAAGCTTTGTGTCTCTTTTCTGTCCTCAGTGTTAAAACTGTGGGTCTGTTCCCACGAAGGTGTTTAACATGTGAGCTCAGCAGAACCCACTGCCTCTACTTCAGCGCCGACATCAGCCCCTCCAACCAGAACCTCCTGCTCCGCTGTGAAGGTAGGTTAGAGAACCAGAAGCGGTCTGGTTCTACTGTCACATGTTTGATCCAAACACATGGTTCTGAATGAAAGCATCTAGCTTGGTAAAAACACTGAGCCTGGTTCTGTTCAGCAGAGGGGTCGGTGACCTTTGACTGGTTGGGGTCAATGACGTTTGGGGTCAATGATCTTTGGGGTCGGTGACCTTTGACTGGTTAGGGTCAATGACCTTTGGGGTCAGTGACCGTTGACTTTTTAGGGTCAATGACCTTTGGGGTCGGTGACATTTTGGGGTCAGATGGGGAGCGTTTTATATAACTTTTTGTTTATCTACCTGAGGAAGTCCTGCAGTCTGTTTCCAGGGAGACGAGCAATTATTGACCCGATGATGTTTTGCTCCTCTCAGGCCCTGGAGCGCCGACTGTGATCCTCCACAGCCTAAATAACTCAAGTAAGTTCAACTCTTTATTAATTAGCCCCTGAATGAAGACTGTTACTGTATGACAGCTTCATGACCATCATGACATGCTAACAGCTCAACATCAGACGATATTCCACATTAATATGTCCTGAAATGACTCCATCATTTGTTGGCTAGCTCTGCTAATCCACCTCATATGCTTTTGTTGCTCTTCTATCTGACCTCCGACTTCTATTTGGCATCTGTCTGACCTCTGACATCTGTTTGACTTCTGTCTGACCTCTGTCTCACCTCTATCTGACCTCAGTCTGACGTCTATGTGACCCTTATCTTACCTAAGTCTGACCTCTATGTGACCTTTATCTTACCTCTGTGTGACCTCTTTCTGACCTCTATCTGACCTCAGTCTGATGTCTATGTGACCCTTATCTTACCTAAGTCTGACCTCTATGTGACTTCTATCTTACCTCTGTGTGACCTCTTTCTGACCTCTATCTCACCTCAGTCTGACGTCTATGTGACCCTTATCTTACCTAAGTCTGACCTCTATGTGACTTCTATCTTACCCTTGTGTGACCTATTTCTCACCTCTATCTGACCTCTGTCTCACCACTGTTTGACCTCTATCTGACCTCTGTTTGACTTCTATCTCACCTCTATCTGACCTAAGTCTGACCTCTATGTGACCTTTTATCTTACCTCTGTGTGACCTCTTTCTGACCTCTGTCTCACCTCTTTCTTACCTCTGTTTGACCTCTGTTTGACTTCTGTCTGACCTCTATGTGACCTCTGTCTCACCTCTGTCTGACCTGTATCTGACCTTAGTCTGACCTCTGTGTGACCTCTATCTTACCTCTGTGTGACCTCTTTCTGACCTCTATCTGACTTCTGTCTCACCTCTGTTTGACTTCTGTCTGACCTCTATGAGACCTCTATGTGACCTCTGTCTGACCTGTATCTGACCTTAGTCTGACCTCTATGTGACCTCTGTTTGACTTCTGTCTGACCTCTATCTGACCTCTGTCTGACCTCTGTCTCACCTCTATCTGACCTCTTTCTGACCTCTATCTGACTTCTGTCTGAATTCTGTCTGACCTCTGTCTCACCTCTATCTGACCTCTGTTTGACTTTTGTCTGACCTCGATGTGACCTCTGTCTGACCTGTATCTGACCTTAGTCTGACCTCTATGTGACCTCTGTTTGACTTCTGTCTGACCTCTATCTGACTTCTGTCTGACCTCTGTCTCACCTCTATCTGACCTCTGTCTGACCTCTATCTGACCTTAGTCTGACCTCTATGTGACCTCTGTTTGACTTCTGTCTGACCTCTATCTTACCTCAGTCTGACCTCTGTTTGACCTCTATGTGACCTCTGTCTGACCTCTATCTGATCAGCTTCTTCTTCAGGCAGACCTTTTTCATTCCTTTATGCAAACCAAAGCTTTTTACAGCAGCTGAGATTTGCTCAGCTATACTAACCCAGGTTGGTTGTTTAGCTCCTGCTGTCATCCAGACACAGAGCTGTAAAAAATATTTAGACCCTAGCAGCTTTCTTCAGTTTTTTCTTTTTTGTCAATTTTTTAAAAGTTTTTTTATGTGTCCTGTCTGGCAGAGTGGCACTCAGAATTAATGTCTGAGTATCAAGTAGAAGCTCAACAGTTTTACTTCATAGCTTTTGCCACAGTTCTCTCCCTGATATATATGTGTAAAAAACCTTACTGGAAATTGCTGTGGGTTTTTATTCTGATATTATGGACACAGAGAATAAAAGGGAAAAAATAAATCCTAGTCTGCTTCCACACCTGCAGTACGGCAGAGAGACGTGGAGGAAAAAAATGATTAGAATAAACCAGACAATGTGAACTAAGAACTACACAACCACAACCCACAGATAGATATATAAATACAATAACAGCGTCACTGAAAGGTTCATGGTACCGATTATTACAAGATCTAGTAATGGTAACCTCAGGCCACAGCCAGCCGATGGCCGACATCCCGGTGCCCCTCTGCCCCCCCGGGGCACCACACCAATAGCCCCAGCGGACGGACGCTGTTTATTTTTAATGTTTGAGATCAAAGTGACATTAACATCTGACCCTGTAGGAAAAGTAAAACCCTAGTATCTGGTTGTTCCTCCATCCCTCTGCAGCAGCAGCTGATAACTGCTACGGAGCCGCTAACTAACTAACTAAGGATGAACTTTGACCTCCTCTGCTCTACAGAAAAGATTTCATTTCAACACGCTGGAGGGTTTTCCAAAAGGAATGACCTGTTAAAGGTCACCTTGAAGCATCTCCACTCTACATCCAGACTTTGACTAGGCCACTGCTAAGCCTTCATAGTTCTCCTGAGCTTTCAGGTCCCAAACTGATGGTCCGACATTCTTCTCCAGGATCTCCTTCCAGTGAGCAGAACTCCTGGCTCCATCAGTTCCTGCGAGACATCCAGGCGTTTCTCATGAGCCTGCTAACTGGCAGTCTGCAGCAATATGTGGGGGAGAGGGCGCCGTAGAGAACCCTGGTGACACCAGCAGTCTCTGGAGCTCTTTTTAAACCTTCAGGGTGGTCAGAGTTAAAGGGTCAGACAAACAAACGTGTAGTGATGTTTTATCGGTCTTTGTCAGACACGTGACCTGCCTTAGCAACCACTACCCCCGGGCGCCATCTTGAGTGTAAGCTTCTCCCGTTGCTAGGGGGAGGCCACATTAGATATGCTGAAGAAGCCGAAGGTGAAGAAGCACACTGGAGTCTCACGCATGGATAAAAAGAAGAAGGAGGAACGCATTCCTTACAGGGATAAACTTGTAAAGGAGGCTAGGGATAGATTGAATAAGAAATTGTCTACAATCAACAATGCAGATCCATACGAGCTCAAAGGAAACGGATGGAGCTCGGACGTTTCATTACTGCCTCCAACTACCCCATTGGACATTACAAACTATCTTGTGTTTGGGATCAGCGCATACACATGTAAACAGTTCAAAACTTACAAATCGCTGGAGGCATTCTACCATTTTCTGTCCTTTTCCAAGCAGGAAACCTACAGAATCTTATTTGGTTGTAAAGTTTTTGTTTCCTGGTATTGTGTGTCCTGTTGTGGCAGCTCTTCACACAACACGAGTGAACCATTTTGTCCAGGTTTATGCACTCCACATACAGCGACCACTGCTTCCATTGTTGTGTACACTCAACCATCCCATCATTCAACGCGTCTACAGCACCCGATCATCTGACTAGGACCGATTGAGATGAAGATAACTGAAGGCCCGGTGTGAAACCAGAACCGGTTTATTTCAGTCTGGTGGTTCTGTGCAGACCTTATCTCCATCAGCAGGTTGAACTGGTTGTTCTGAAAGCCTTCTGGTGACCCTGACTGACCTTCAGCTGATGAAAACACGACTTCAGGAAACCATAAATCTGGATTAATTTCTTTATTACTGTTGCCTTCCTGCAGAGAGGCCCTGTCCTTTCTGTCTCGTCCCTTTACTCATTCCCTAACGACCAGCAATCTGCTGACGTTTACCTGGACAGAACCAACATCACAGCCGGGAACTCTGGACCCTCGGCCGGTTCTGAATGAGCCCTATCTAGGTTTTCTATTAGGAATACTGGATGCTGCTCTGATGGCCCGATTCAATGTTCTCCTGGTAGATCTGTCTGTGTCCCTCTGAGACTTCTTCTATCACCATCTTCACAGATTACTACATCCTGGAGGACAACTCTGTGCTGAAGGCGGTTCTGCAGTACAAACGGATCCAGCTGACAGACTTCAGAACCGTTCCAGTTGAGCATTTTGGTAAGAAAAAGGTCTTTGTCTCGTCAGACCTGCAAGAAATAGAAGCAGCTGGGGTCCAGACCGGGTTTTCTTTGTCTCCACAGATCTACCGCTTCAGGTTTCTTATCCGCCAGACTTCTCAGAGTCCCGTCACTACGGACTGCTGCTGCTGATGTAAGTAGTGATGAACCATCATGGATCAAGTTTATAGAGATGGAGGTCATAGGGAAGGTTTTCACTGTGGCTGCAGGTTCAGTCCGGTTCAGTCCGGTTCACTACAATTCAGTCCATTTTGTCCAGTTAAGTCCACTTTGTTCAATCTGGTTCAGTCCCGTTCACTTCAGTTCAGTCCATTTCAAACAATCTGGTTCAGTCCCGTTGAATCTGGTTCAGTCCAGTTTAGTCCGGTTCAGTCCATTTTCGTCCAGTTCGTCACAGTTCACTTCGATCAGTTTGGTTCAGTCTGGTTGAATCTGGTTCAGTCTGGTTCCTCCACCTGAGCAAGGCAGCGTATTCAGCGGTTTATTACATTCAGACTCCGATCAAATCTGATCTGTTTTCAGAGCTGACATCTAATTGGTCAATTCCTTAGACTTGAACTAGGCCACGCCCTAAGCTGGCTTTGTCAAACTTAGACAATATATTATTACTTTAGGTTTACAATGACAAACTCAGGTAATATTAAGAGTTTTTATCCTTTTACAGAATGATTACTGTGTGCAGATCTACCCTGGTCATCAGCATCAATGATTTCATTCAACATTATTATGATTATTATATTTTACATCATCAACACACACACACGTCGTCTCTATTACATCAGTTAGAGACTAATTACTGTCTGCAGCCCAGCGCTCAGATCACTGAGGAAACATGTTTATACCGTTATATTCTAACCAGCTTCATGTTCAATAATTTTCAATTCAGTTTATTTATATAGCACCAATTCACAACAGATGTCATCTCAAGGCTCTTAACAAGAAGTAATTTCAATACATTTATACAAACATTCCAATCAGTTAAAAGTTTCCTATTTAAGGAATCCCAGCAGATTGCGTCAGTCATTGGCATGAGGTTGGGCCCCGTTGATGCAGACTTTCCAACCACAGCAATCCTTCAGCAATCCCTCATACTGAGCAAGCATGTAGCGACGGTGGAGAGGAAAAACTCCCCTTTAACAGGAAGAAACCTCCAACAGAACCAGGCTCAGTAGGAGCGGCCATCTGCCACGACCGTCTGGGGGTTTGAGAAGACAGAGCAGAGACACAGAAGGAACAGAAGATCTGATATAAGAGAACTTTCTATGTTACAGAAAGTAAAAAGTTGATAACAGGACACAGTGGATGTTCAGTTACTGGGAGGATCATCCCAGTCGATGCCCCCCGTCCAACAGGGCATTGCAGCCAAGCAGGATACCAGACCAGGTATATCTTCTATGGAGAGAAAAACACTGAGAGAAAACAAAGTTAACAGTCGAAATAACAGAATGTACTGTAATACAACTGGAGAGTAGTAAGAGAGAAAAGTAGCAGAGTTCAGAAAAGTGGTCAGTCTGTCCTCCAGCAGTCTAAGCCTATAGCAGCATAACTACAGAGATAGCTCAGGATGACCTTTGCCACTCTAACAATAAGCTTTATCAAAAAGGAAAGTTTTAAGCCTGGCCTTAAAAGTAAACAGAGTTTCTGCCTCACGGACTAAAGCTGGGAGCTGGTTCCACAGGAGAGGAGCCTGATAACTAAAAGATCTGCCTCCCATTCTACTTTTAGAGATCCTAGGAACTACAAGTAAACCTGCAGTCTGAGAGCAAAGGGCTCTGTTAGGAACATATGGACCAATCAGATCTCTGATGTATGATGGAGGTGATTATTAAGGGCTTTGTATGTAAGAAGGAGGATCTTTGATTCTATTCTGGATTTAACAGGGAGCCAATGAAGGGAAGCTAAAGCAGGAGAAATGTGATCTCTCTTTTTAATATTCATCAGAACTCTTGCTGCCACATTTTGGATCAACTGAAGGCTTTTAATTGCATTTTGTGGACTTCCTGATAGTAAAGAATTACAGTAGTCCAGCCTTGAGGTAACAAATGCATGGACTAGTTTCTCAGCATCACTCCTGGACAGCATGTTTCTAATTTTAGCAATATTCCGGAGGTGAAAGAAGGAAATCCTAGAAACCCGTTTAATATGGGATTTAAATGTCAAGTCTTGGTCAAAAATAACGCCGAGGTTCTTTACGTTATTACTGGGGGCCAATTTAATGCCATCCAGATGAAGTGATTGACTAATCAGTTTCTGTTTAAGAACTTCTGGTCCAAAGACAGAAACTTCTGTTTTGTCAGAATTTAAAAGCAAAAAGTTTAGGGTCATCCATGTTTTTATGTCTTCCAGACATGCCTGTAATCTACCTAACTGACTGGGTTCATCAGGATTAATGGATAAATATAGTTGTGTATCATCTGCATAGCTGTGGAAATTTATCCCATGCTGTCTAATGATTCTACCAATTGGGAGCATATATATGGTGAACAGAATTGGTCCAAGCACAGAACCCTGTGGAACTCCACAAGTAACCCTTGAGAGTGAAGAAGATTTATCATTTAGATGAACAAACTGGAATCTATCAGACAAATATGATTTAAACCAGCCTAGTGCTGTTCCTTTGATCCCTGCAACATGTTCAAGCCTTTCTAAGAGAATATTATGATCGACTGTGTCAAAAGCAGCACTGAGATCTAACAAAACCAGAACAGACACAAGTCCATTATCTGAGGCCATGAGAATATCATTAGTAACCTTCACCAGTGCTGTTTCAGTGCTATGATGAGCTCTAACACCTGACTGAAACTCTTCAAACAGCTCGTTATTGTTTAGATGCTCACAGACTTGATTAGCAACAATTTTCTCAAGGATTTTGTATAGGAAGGGAAGGTTAGATATAGGTCTGTAATTAACTAAGTCATCTTGATCAAGGGAAGGTTTCTTGAGTAAAGGTTTAATTACAGCTATTTTAAATTCCTGTGGTACGTATCCGTTTACTAAGGATAGATTCATCATATCCAAAATTGGGACAGGAACCAAATGGAACACTTCTTTAAATAATTTGGTTGGAATTGGGTCCAACATACAAATTGAAGGTTTAGATGAGGCTAATATTTTTGATAATTCCGAAAACTCGACTGAATCAAAACAGCCTAAGCACAACTGAGGTTCTACAGTTCTTTCCGATGCTGCCTCATTTACTGAGGAAGAAGTAATCATGTTTGGGAGGATGCCAAAGATTTTATTTTTAATAGAATTAATTTTATTTATGAAGAATCCCATAAAATCATCATTGCTAAGAGCTGGGGGAATAGTTGGCTCAACAGAGCTATGACTCTGTGTAAGTTTGGCAACTGTACTAAAAAGAAACCTAGGATTGTTTTTATTTGCCTCTATTAATGATGAAAAATATGCTGTTCTAGCTTGTCGAAGGGTCTTTTTATACAGCAGTAGACTGTTATTCCAGGTTAAATAGGAATCCTCTAGATGTGTAGAGCGCCATTTTCTCTCCAACTTCCTAGTATTCTGCTTTAAAGTACGCAACTCTGCGTTGAACCAAGGAGTCAGCCTCCTATGGCTAGACACTTTGTTTTTTAAGGGGGCTACACTATCTAATGCCAAACGCAATGAGGACGTAACGCTGTGAACCAGACCATCAATTTCTGAAGGGTTAGAGATGGAATTGCTGCCATCCACTGTGTTACTCTGAGACACTGAGGAAAGTAAGAATGGAGCAGATTCTTTAAATATTGTTACAGCATTGTCTGATAAAGCTCTACTATAATGAAATTTTCTTTCAGATTTAAGATGGTCAGTTAAAGTAAATTCAAAAGTTATTAAGAAGTGGTCAGGCAGGACCGGGTTATATGGGTGGACTGTTATTTCCTCACACTCAATACCGTATGTCAGTACAAGGTCCAAAGTGTGTTTACCCGAGTGGGTCGATCCCTGTATATTTTGAGTAAAGCCAATTGAGTCTAAAATAGCACTAAAGGCTGCATTTAGGCTATCACTTTCAGTATCCACATGAATATTGAAGTCCCCCACTATAATAACCCTATCAGTATTTAAAACTAAATCAGATAAAAAATGTGAGATCTGATCCAGGAATTGAGAGTAAGGGCCTGGTGGACGATACAAAACCACAAACAAAAATGGTCTTAATGTTTTGCAACTTGGATGAGGAAAATTAAGGGTTAGATGTTCAAAAGAACTGTAGCTATCAATTGGTCTGGGACTAATTAGTAAATCAGAACGAAAAATGGTTGCAACTCCTCCTCCTCGCCCAGTATTTCTAGGAATGTGAAAATTTAAATGACTGGAAGGAGTTGACTCATTTATACTGACATAATCCTCCTGCTGCAACCAGGTTTCTGTGAGACAAAGCAAATCAATGTGATTATCACCAATCAAGTCATTTACTAACAAAGTCTTTGAGGAGAGAGATCTTATGTTTAATAAACCACATTTAATAGATTTATTTTCAGTCAAAGTTGTATTTATTTTTATGAGATTTCCATAATTTGCTTTTGTTGGATTAACTTTTAATCCATTTAATTTTGGCCATGGGCCAGACACTGTTTCTATAGGGTAATGGGTGGGTAACAGTACAGAAGCAGCAGAGAGGTGGGTTAAACTACGACTCTGCTTCCTGGTCTGGATCCTGGGTTGTCAGTGTTTTGGAGGACTAATAAATTCGGCCATATTCCTAGAAAGAAGAGCTGCTCCATCCAAAGTGGGATGGATGCCGTCTCTCCGGATCAGACCAGGTTTTCCCCAAAATGTTCTCCAGTTATCAATGTAGCCCACATCGTTTGCAGGACACCACCTAGACAACCATTGATGGAATGACAGCATGTGGCTAAACATGTCGTCACTGGTCCGATCAGGCAGGGGACCAGAGAAGATTACGATGTGCAAGTTTTGGCAAACTTGCACACCGAAGCAACACTAATTTTAGTGACCTCCGATTGGCGTAACCGGGTGTCATTACCGCCAGCGTGAATAACAATCTTACTGTATTTACGCTTATCTTTAGCCAGCAGTTTCAGGTAGGATTTGATGTCGCCTGTTCTGGCCCCTGGCAAACATTTGACTATGGTCAATGGTGTCTCTAATGCCACGTTTCTGACTATGGAGCTGCCAATTACCAGGGTCGGCTTCTCAGCGGGTGTGTCGCTGAGCGGGGAAAATCTGTTAGAAACATGGACCGGTTGGTGGTGGCCCGGGGGCTGGGTCCTAGAACTATGCTTCCTACGTACCGTCACCCAGCCGGCCTGAGGTCCCGGCTGCGCGGGCTCTACCGGAGGACAGCTAGGGGGTTCTATCCTTGTTGGCCCCGCGGTGGCTAATGGGCTTCGGCTATCTGCTGGTTTTTCAACAGCGCGGAGCCGTGCTTCTAATTCTGATACCCTCGCCTCCAAAGCTACAAAAATATTATATTTATTACAGTTACCATTATCACTAAAGGAGACAGAGAAGTAACTAAACATCTGACAGAGAGAGCAAGAGAGAAGAGAAGAGTTAGAGACAGGAGAAAGAAGAGTAGCCATAGCCGCAATGAAGCTAAGCTAACTGAGCTAGCGAGACCTTACCACCCCAAGAAAAGCTGTGTGAAACACAAGGTGTTCCCAAAACGTAAAGTACACCATCACAAAACGTGTGTTTTAGTAGCTTGTGTGTTAAAATAACTTAGAAAGTCCTCAGCACAGAGAAAATAAGATCAATTCAATAATGAGAATATTCTATTAAAGTTCATTTTTCCAGTAACTCAATATCTGAAACACATGATACAGATTTATGTTTTCAAGCCTTTATTTCTGTAAATGTTGATGATTTTACGCTTCCGGCCAATAAACACCTCTTTAATACAGAAATGTGTTTCTAATGAAAAGTGTGTTTAAGACCTGTTTATAGGTTATTTCTAACTAAATAAAGTCCTTAAAGGTTCAATTTACTTTATTTACAGTTAAAAGTTTTATTGTGAAGACCTTTAGGAGGTCTGATTGGTCGAGCAGTTTGGATGCTAACTAAACATCTGTCCTCTGGGTGCAGTGACAGCTCCCCCGGTGGTCAGTCTGTGAGCGACCGTTTCTCTCTGGGCTGGGAGTCGGTGCTGGTCAGTTCTGACGGCGTCATCGTGGCCCGATTGGACGGGCGGGGGAGCGGCTTCCAGGGTCAGAGGATCCTGCATGAAGTCCACCAGAGACTGGGAACGGTTGATGTTCAGGACCAGATCGCTGCAGTGGAGTGAGTCCCTTCGTTTCAGCATCTATGTTCTGGAGAATCAGACAAAAAACAAATAATCAGGATTTATGTAGGTTTTATGCTTTATTTAACATCTTCACACACATTGGATATTAAAAATGTTTCATATCTTCCTGACCTGAAAACTTCTCATGATTCACAGCAATTCACATATTAATGTTCTCACTGCTTTTCATCATTTTATATTAAAACTGCTGGAAATTTGAGCCAAAATATGAAGGTAGAATAAATGATGAAAATCCTGCAGCTTCTAGTGACTTTGAGCAACAAGATAACATAAACCTTAGGATCCATAAATGAAGGTTTCAGTTTCAGGGCAGTGATCAGGTTGTTTTCTGCTTCGCCTGTTTCCTCCAGATACTTGCTGAAGTTTCCATATATTGATCGGACACGGATTGCCGTGTTTGGAAAGGTGAGCGCGCACGGTGGATGTCTGGAAGCAGTTTAATGAAACCGTGACTGATCAGTGTTTGTCGTCCTGTTCAGGGTTACGGAGCCTACCTGACCTTAATGATGCTGAAATCTACAGACAGCCTGTTTAAATGCGCCTGCGCCATGTCTCCGGTTACAGACTGGAGGCTCTACGGTGAGTCCAGCTCAGGCTTCAAACTAAAGCCCATCAATGAAATAATTCACTGATTGTCATTGATCCGAGAAGCTTTATGCTGCGCCAACGTCAGGATGGAAAGACATCAGCAATGGCCTCAGAGTTCTCCAACTGTTCAGGTCCAGTTCTCCTTCAGGGGAACAAAGTTTACCAAAAATAATTTCTAAGAACAATACCAGTTTTGGTTTAGAAAAAATGAATATTAGTTTTCTTCTTCCCTAAGAACGATACAATTGAAGCAGCCTGGAATAGCCCTGTTGCTCAGCAGCGCCTCAGTTCCACACGTCGCCACAAGGTGGTGCTATGAGCAAACCTCCATGTTTCTTTCAGGTCGGGGGGGAAGTCGTCTAAATGTGTCCGAAATCCGAGCTTCCTGATAAAAGCTATCGCCTTTCTGTTTGGAGTGATGTAGACTTCCTGTAATATCTAGAAAATGTCTGAAATGAATTATTATCATAAGGCCAAGTTTGAAAGTTCCACACAAACCTGTGACTTTGCTCTCAGAGGGCGGGGCTAAAGTGATGTCATCAGCTTACCTTCCTGGTGTGTTAAACAGTCTATCCTGACTCACTGTGAAATCTGTAGGTTGAAATCTTGTTGAGATATGTGTGTAAAAGGCACAAAATGGCCGACTTCCGTGTGGGAGGGACCATGGCTCCAAGAGACTTTTTGTAGGTCTTGGCCAGAGGTCGCGCTATAATCTTTTGTCATAATCAATTTTTACCTGAAAGATGACTTATAATAATAATAATCAGTATTTCATATTCAGTTCATATTAAATCTGAACAAACTGATCCGAGTCCACATTGTGCCATAACACATCCACCGAATGTATAATGAACATTTCGCCCGCTGTGGTTTGTGGTCGATGGAGGCTGAAGCGCCACTTCTCACATCGTTTTGTGATCAGGGAACCTTTCTCCACCTGAAGTGATCAGAATTCGGCAACACTCTCAACTCGAGGGCCTTTCTGATTGCTCCCCCTGTATGCGCTCCTTCTGCATCAGTAGTTATGATGCAGCGATCTGTCACGGCCATTTTGTGTCAGGTGCAGCCAAAGCCCCGGTAACTCTTCAGCGTGCCGCCAGCTCCCGGTTAGAGAGATGCATGGAGTTCGGTGTCCAGGACTCAGATGATTCTCTCATTGGGAATCTTTGATTTAATTGATCCAGTTACCTGAACTACTTGTGTAAAGTTGACAATGTCTGCACCAAATGGTCAGGGGTGAGAATAATAATCTGTCAAAATGACGGACGGCCTTTTTCTGTCACCATCTGAAAAATAGGGAAAAAATTCGGTTAACGCGTCCCCTGGTATTGAGACACCCCCTTGTCTATCAAAACATGCCTTGGGACTATTTGTTTTAATATTCCTAGGAGGCGCTCTACAGGAATTAGGCCACACCCACTATATATTTGCATAAATATCTGTTGGGAGCTGGATTAATATCCATCATGTGTCATTTGGTGCAGATGAAATATGATGTAATATGTGGAAATAAGAGCTAAACGTTTGGCCTCAGCGTGACTTCGCCACGCCGCCTAGGCCCCGCCCTCTTTAGTCTCTCAGTACTGGACACCCAGCTACACCAATAAGGTCAGTTTGGTGTTGATTAGGTGTTGAACGTGGTCAAACATGGATCTTTCAAGGAATTGGTGGGCGGGGCTTTACAGGTGAGGGCCTGTTATATGCAAATTCAGTTAATTGTGATGTCACAATGAGGCACTTTTTTAAAAGGTTCTGACATAAAAAATGTTTTAAAAAATGGATGGATGGCCTTTATTCATGTTTGGAGGATGAAAAAAGTGACATTTGCACAATATGTCCCCTTTAAGTGTCCTGTTGTCAGGGGGCGGGGCTTGTGTGATGTCAGCATTAGACCACTGAGTTTCGTTGGGGACCTGATGAGGACCAATCACAGCAGGTTTTGTGTCCCTGTGACTTTTGTGATAGGAGGTGAAACCACTTCGTTTTCCTTGGCGATGCATGAGACTTTGAAGTCTGGCCCCGCCCACTTAGACATGAAAACGCACCATTTTGGTCCCGTCTGACCCCCCGTGGCTTAAGGCCACACTGAGCAAATCTGCAGCCTAAAACCTCTGGGAGGAGTTCGTCAAAGTTCAGCATGTGTGAAATATAAACGATGGCTCTTAGACACAAAATGGCCGACTCCCAGGGGGTTTTATTTCTGGTGCTCTGGACTCGGAGGGTTCTATCTGGGTTCTAAATGTCTACGTTACACTGTCGGGGAGGGGGAGGAGCTGTAGAGCTGTTTAGCCACTCCCCATTTCCTTCCTGTGACTGTGGTTCTGTGGGTGGAGTAGGTGGCTTGCAATGTGAGGGTTGTAGGTTTGATTCCGCATGTCGATGTGCTCCTGTATAAGTTCAGTCCGTTGAGCATTTCCATAGAAATAGTGAACGGCGTGTTTGGTGAGTTTATGCTGAGGCGTTCAGGCAGACGTGTCACTTTCTGCGGCGGCGTGAAGGAGGGTCGCTGTGACGCCATTAAGCGTCCGTCTCTTGTCCTTCACAGCGTCGGCGTTCTCGGAGCGATACCTGGGCATGCCGCTACGGGACGACAGCAGATACCAGGTGAGATGTTCCTGCTTCTCCGAGGCTTTGGGTTGGAGCCTGAACCACGGTCCACATATAGCTGAAATATTAACGTCCGTCAGGCAGGATGTGATGTAACGGAGCGCCGTGTTTCTCCTTCCAGTTCTCCAGTTTGCTGCAGAACGTCCAGGCTCTGAGGGAGCAGACGCTGATGCTGGTGCACGCCACGGCAGATGGTGAGACAAAACAAATCGGAGCTAAAATGAAAAATAATGTGCATCAACCATGAGCAGAAAGAGGCTCTCCATCCTGGAAGGTAATGAGGGAAAAAGTTTTTAATCAGCAGATAAAGAAAGAGAAGCGGCTAATCTAAATGGATGCTGGGAGACGTTCCTGATGAATCATGCATGTCGGATTTCTGCAGCTTTTTCTCTGCCTGACTTTTTCTTTCTTTCTTCCAGCCAACATCCACTTCCAACATACTGCTGAGCTCGTCAAGAACCTGGTGAAGGTTGGAGCCAACTACTCCATGCAGGTACGGCGTGCACTGACAGCCGACTGTACCTGGAGACACATTTCCCCCATCATGCAGCTGCTTCTGAGGCGTTGGGGGAACATTCAGAAATCCTATAGTTCAGTTTTTATCATAATAACTCCCAATAAGCTCAACACAGAAACTCCAATCATCAGAGTTCTGCAACACGCAGCTGCAAAGACATTAATAACTTTGACTAAAAATGCAATTTCCTCTATAAAATGACACAAAAAGTACCAGAAAGTTTTATTTGTATATTTATATACACATTATGAACATACTATATATTAAATGTATCATTTATGTATATTTACGTATTTGAGTGTATTTTAATATACAGGTGCATCTAAGAATATTAACAAAGAGTTGTATGTATGTCAGTAACTCTAAGTTTAACGCATTATATGAAATAATTCCACACAGACTTTATTTCTGTTCATTTTGATCATTTTTTTGTTGCCAGCCAATGAAAACATGACATTTCAGATTAGAATATATATATATATATATATATATATATATATATTATGATCAATCAATCAATCTTCATTTATAAAAAACTTTTCATACAAAGATTGCATCTCAAAGTGCTTTACAGATTAAAAATGAGCCAACATAAACCATATTCCCATCCCTCCACCCAACCCCACCCCCATGAGCCGCACACTCAGGCCGAGTACAGACGAGCCAGATAAGGTACGGAATACAATAAAAAAACATTTTAGTCTGACCAACATATATTCTGGTTTATTCTGAAATGGGATGTGGACTGCAGCTCCATGATGATGATGATGATGATGATGATGATGATGGTGGTGGACCTCCATCTCTGTCTGCAACCAGAGAAACTCGATGATTTAAACATTTGTCCTGATTACAAAAACTCTTTATAAACCTCAGCCACCTGTTCCTGGTTCTGTACCATAAAATAAATGAAACACACTGTTGTTGTGGAAAAGTCTAAGGTTAAAGCTGCTGATGCTGCAGAAAGCAGAACCAATCAGAGCAAATAATAATTGGTTGTTTTTTCCTCCGTAGATCTACCCTGATGAAGGTCACTTCCTGTCGCAGCCGAGCCTCCAGCACCTCTACGCCGCGCTGAGCAGCTTCTACAGGGAGTGTCTAAAGGAGGAGCTCCTACCGCTGCCCGACGAAGAGGAGGAGGAGGATGAGGAGTAGACGCGAGGCTGGACGCCTCCTGACTTTGGACCACATCTGGACGCCGTGTTGGAGCTGCTGAGGTTCCTCCGGTCTCAATGAGCACTTTGTTGTGTGAATGTATAAATATGTTGACATGAAGGACACCACAGACACGGCGGAGACGGCAGGCGTCCTCCAGCATCAACTTCCTCTACTTCTGGGACGCTCACGTTCTCAGCAAAGCATACGGAGAACTTCCTACGTTTGCTCCAGGTTCTCCAGACTGCAGCCATCCTCACCTGGGAGGCGGCGGCGCTCGGAACACCATCCATCCATCCATCCATCCATGGCTGCACCATGTTCCCACCTTCACGCTCCACCTGACTCCGTCACCCAGTGAATGGATCCATCCTGTAATAATCCTGTCTGCTGGGTCACCTTAAAGGGATAGTTCACCTGCTTTTACTAGGTTGTCTGGAGTGTCTCAGTCCCAGCTGGGAGAAGACCTGAAGGTCCAGCAGAACCTCCTGCTGATACATCTGGAGGTTCTGCTTCAGAACCAGAGAGGAGCTTCTTCTGGTTCTGGACCTATAAGCAGCTCAGGAGCAGATGATGAGTTTCCAGACCCCGAACACCCTGAGATGCTGGGTGACACGACCCAGAAACCCAGAACGCCTCGGGAGTCCGGTCTGGTTCTAGAACAAAAGGTCCGGTCTGGTTCTAGAACAAAAGGTCCGGTCCGGTTCTAGAACAAAAGGTCCGGTCCGGTTCTAGAACAAAAGGTCCGGTTCTAGAACAAAAGGTCCGGTTCTAGAACATAAGGTCCGGTCTGGTTCTAGAACAAAAGGTCCGGTCCGGTTCTAGAACAAAAGGTCCGGTTCTAGAACAAAAGGTCCGGTTCTAGAACAAAAGGTCCGGTCTGGTTCTAGAACAAAAGGTCCGGTCCGGTTCTAAAACAAAAGGTCTGGTCCGGTTCTAAAACAAAAGGTCTGATCCGGTTCTAGAACAAAAGGTCCGGTCCGGTTCTAAAACGAAAGCTCCGGTTCTAGAACAAAAGGTCCGGTCTGGTTCTAGAACAAAAGGTCCGGTCCGGTTCTAGAACAAAAGGTCCGGTCCGGTTCTAAAACAAAAGGTCCGGTCCGGTTCTAGAACATAAGGTCCGGTCTGGTTCTAGAACAAAAGGTCCGGTCTGGTTCTAGAACAAAAGGTCCGGTCTGGTTCTAGAACAAAAGGTCCGATCCGGTTCTAGAACAAAAGGTCCGATCCGGTTCTAGAACAAAAGGTCCGGTCCGGTTCTAAAACGAAAGCTCCGGTTCTAGAACAAAAGGTCCGGTCTGGTTCTAGAACAAAAGGTCCGGTCCGGTTCTAGAACAAAAGGTCCGGTCCGGTTCTAGAACAAAAGGTCCGGTTCTAAAACAAAAGGTCCGGTCCGGTTCTAGAACAAAAGGTCCGGTCCGGTTCTAGAACAAAAGGTCCGGTCCGGTTCTAGAACAAAAGGTCTGGTCCGGTTCTAAAACAAAAGGTCTGATCCGGTTCTAGAACAAAAGGTCCGGTCCGGTTCTAAAACGAAAGCTCCGGTTCTAGAACAAAAGGTCCGGTCTGGTTCTAGAACAAAAGGTCCGGTTCTAGAACAAAAGGTCCGGTCCGGTTCTAGAACAAAAGGTCCGGTCCGGTTCTAGAACAAAAGGTCCGGTTCTAGAACAAAAGGTCCGGTCCGGTTCTAGAACAAAAGGTCTGATCCGGTTCTAGAACAAAAGGTCCGGTTCTATAATAATAACATAATAATAACTATAATAATAATCATCATAATAATATTTTTTAATAATAATTAATATTCAGGCCTCATCCTCAGATTGAGCTTTAATCTGTGTAAAATGTCTTTATCAATATATTGAGATCAGCTCAGATGACATCAGTGAAAACTCTCTCAATAACTTTTATTGTTCAGATTAATCTGAATTAAAGTTTTTCTAAATTAAATTCTTTCATTATTTGAATTGAAGGTTAAATAAAAACTTATCAGATGAAGTTTTCAGGGTTTTCTCCCAGAACAATAAATGCATTAATAACTCTGATAATAATTTAAATAACTGATCTCAATAACTGGGACTGTCATCTTTTCCCTGATGGAGCCGTAGATCCCAGCGCTGCTGCAGCAGCTGGAGAACATCTGGAAGCTCCTCCACACAAAGATCTTCTATAGCAGAGTGATGCTCCTCTCCTGAACATGTTCAGAATCCAGACGGTCCTTCAGAACTAAATCAAGATGGTGGAACATCATGGCAGCTTCCTGGAACTGAAACTACCAGTTCAGTTCCAAGGGGGGTCAGTCTCCACCTCAGGGGGAGGAGTTAGTGTGTCTTGCTCAGTGATTGGCTGCATGGGGAGATGCAGATTGGGGGTTTGTCTGCAGTCATCCAGGTACTGCTACGTTCTGACCTTCTGGTCAGAAGATCTGGACCAAGACTGAAGGAACGAGACACTCAGTGGGAGGAGCTTCACCAATCAGGAGAAGCAGAAAGAAAAGAGTCAGAAAGAAAGGAGTCAGAAGGTGGTTCTGGTGGACCCAGGATGCCTCCGTAGAAGGAGAGCCTGGATCAGAACCAGAACTTTCTGTGGGGGCCATCGAACTTCCTATGGTGCAGTATTGGGGCCAGAATTAAGACTACTTCCCTGCTTCAGGAGGCTACATCCGTTCCTTACCCAGCAACTGATCTATTGATAGGCAGGCATCGGTAACAGAGAGGGAGACGGCTCACTAATGATAGCATTAGATAGGCTAGCGATTAGCATTAGATAGGCTAGCCACTAGCATTAGATAGGCTAGCCACTAGCATTAGATAGGCTAGCCACTAGCATTAGATAGGCTAGCCACTAGCATTAGATAGGCTAGCCACTAGCATTAGATAGGCTAGAGACTAGCATTTGATAGGCTAGCCACTAGCATTAGATAGGCTAGCCACTAGCATTAGATAGGCTAGCGACTAGCATTAGATAGGCTAGAGACTAGCATTAGATAGGCTAGAGACTAGCATTTGATAGGCTAGCCACTAGCATTTGATAGGCTAGCCACTAGCATTAGATAGGCTAGCGACTAGCATTAGATAGGCTAGAGACTAGCATTAGATAGGCTAGAGACTAATATTTGATAGGCTAGTGACTAGCATTAGATAGGCTAGTGACTAATATTAGATAGGCTAGCGACTAGCATTAGATAGGCTAGCGAGTAGCGTTAGATAGGCTAGCGACTAGCATTAGATAGGCTAGCGATAGATTGACTACTCTCTCTGCTGGCCACTAGCATTCCTTGGCTCATCAACCGCTTTATAAGACGTGTTTCCTTCTTCTTCCAGCTTAATAGCGGTTGGCAAACAACTTGAGGTGCATTACTGCCACCTTCTGGACTGCTGTGTGGACTGGAATAGTTTTAATGCCTTTATCCTTCAGTAAATACCTGGGACTCTTAAAAATCAAGATATCGTCTTGTAAGTTATTTCCGCCTATAGTTTTGCCATTGGGTGGCTAGCCTAGACATGCTAGTCGCTAGCCTATCTAATGCTAGTGGCTAGCCTATCTAATGCTAGTCGGTAGTGAACTGTCTCCCTCTCAGTTACTGATGCCGGCCTATCAATAGATCAGATCAGTTGCTGGCTTAGGAAGGGATGTAGCATCCTGCGGCAGGGAAGTAGTCTTAATTTTGGTCCCAATACTGCACCATTGGACGTCTGGGTCTCCGTCCTCTCTAAGCAGATCATGTGTTGGTTCTCGGCCCAGACCGGGTAGACTGGGTTCTGCTCTGCACTCCGATTACTGGTCAGAAGGAGTTTAGTTTCCCCAGACTGCATCAGTTTTTGCTGGTTTATTGTTTTCGTCTCAGCTTTTGTTTTAGAACTGGACCAGTCAAAGTAAGCTCTAACGCTGGATGAAGAGGAAGGACGGCTGTGAGGGTTCATCTCCTCCAGATCCAGCTATGCACTGACCTTCACTGACCTTCCCTGACCTTCACTGACCTTCCCTGACCTTCACTGACCTTCCCTGACCTTCACTGACCTTCTCTGACCTTCACTGACCTTCACTCACCTTCCCTGACCTTCTCTGACCTTCACTGACATTTCCTGACCTTCACTCACCTTCACTCACCTTCCCTGACCTTCCCTGGCCTTCACTGACCTTCCCTGACGTTCACTCACCTTCACTGACCTTCCCTGACCTTCCCTGGCCTTCACTGACCTTCACTGACCTTCCCTGACGTTCACTCACCTTCACTGACCTTCCCTGACCTTCACTGACCTTCCCTGACCTTCACTGACCTTCCCTGACCTTCCCTGGCCTTCACTGACCTTCCCTGACGTTCACTGACCTTCCCTGATCTTCACTGACCTTCCCTGACGTTCACTCACCTTCACTGACCTTCCCTGACGTTCACTCACCTTCACTGACCTTCCCTGACGTTCACTCACCTTCACTGACCTTCACTGACCTTCACTGACCTTCCCTGGCCTTCACTGACCTTCACTGACCTTCACTGACCTTCCCTGGCCTTCCCTGACCTTCCCTGACGTTCCCTGACCTTCACTGACCTTCCCTGACCTTCCCTGACCTTCACTGACCTTCCCTGACCTTCACTGACCTTCACTGACGGTAGAGAGGAACACCAGGAGGAAACCTCCAGCAGAGTTTGGATCTGCATCAATGCGCTGGTCATTAATATAGGTGTCAAGTGACTGACAGCCAATCAGAGACCAGCTCCTGAAAGCCTGAGCAGGTGTGAACCAAGCTGCTGCTGCGGGGTCAAAGTTCACCTTTAGAGACTTCAGAAAGAGGAGCACTAATTTCTCCCTTCCGTTAACATGTGGGGCATGAGGAGAGGAGAGCAGGTACGGAGCGGCATTAGGGCCAAAAACTTCCTGGTCCCAGGAGGCCGCTGCTGATCTGATTGCTGATTGGCCGGCACCGTTGGTCCTGCGTTAGCATTGGTGAACCATTAGCATGCCTGTGTTGGTCACCCGCTGGATTAAACGCATTAGACAGTGGCGGCTAGCCAATAGAGGGCGATAGGGCGCCGCCCCCCCAGTGTTTCCCAAGTGTTTTTGATTCTTTAAAAAAAAAATAACAATCACATATTCTAAGTTGATTGTGAGTTTAAATTCGTAACAAAGTCTCACATATAAAAATATATGTCATTTTCAGAGAAAAAGCTCCTGCTGCTGAGCGGCTGGGGCGACAGAAAGATCGCCCCAATCAGTGCAGCAGCAGCCAATTACAGACAAGAAATTCCCCCATAGAAACAGGAATTTATCCAATCGGCGTCGTTGATTCGGCTGCATGAAGGGCGATAGAGAAATCGCCCCAACGCTGGTGTGAGCGCGGGCAAGATATCTGGTGGTGACATTGGCAGTGTGATTTCTCTGCCACAAGGGGGCGCTGCTGTAAGAGTTAACAGCTTTGTGTATAAAATTTTTGTGTAAACCTAATAAGTTATTTGTTTCCAGTTTGGTTCTAAACTTGTTTGTGCAATATTGTATTTATGTTTAGTATAAGAACGCCTCAAGTTGTTAATATTGGCATTAAAATAATCAGTATTTCATATAGTACTGGTATCCAGCCGTTTATGTTCAATTGTTTTGGGATGATTATTGAAAATGACTTAATAAGCTATATGCACAGCTCCACTACTTCCTGAACTAAGTACAGCCCTTTTATTTCTGTATTGGACAAACGGATCAATCCAGGTGTGTCTGACCTCAGTAGTCACAACAACAACGGTCAGACACACCTGGATTGATCCGTTTGTCCAATGATGTAAGACAGGAAATAAAAGAGCTGTAATTAGTTCAGGAAATAGTGGAGTTGTGCACAAAGCTCAGAAAGCACAAGTTTGATTTATAAAAAGCAAGAAAAAAAAGCACAGCCCCACCAAGAATATTTTTCACTAGCCGCCGCTGGCATTAGAGGAAAGTTTATGAAGAAAACTGGCTGACATACAGTATCTATAAGCATGGTTATGAATTTTGTCCCTTATGCCAGCCCGTAGACAGAACCAGAGAGCTGCAACTGTTCACTCCATTCAACCCAGACTAGAAGGACAGATTATCCCTTTAACCTCTAACCAACTCAGGCCCTCCAGAGGCAGCACAGCAGTCAGTATGTTACTCACAAACGATCAATCTGATGTTTAACTGTTTGGGTTCTGGGCGGCGCTGCAGAGGTTCTCCTTCTCCATCCAAAGTTAGAGAACCAGGTTCTGGTTCTTTCTGCCGGGTCGAGGAACCGCTTCTAACTAAAACACAGAATTATCACCGGGAACTGTTTCAGTGGCACTTCTGGTCTTTGCATGCCTTCTACAGGGAAAATGTCAAAAGTAGCCACATTTTGTACAGTACAATACAGCAGAGTGTGTACAGAAATATATTTTTAAGACTTCACATCCCATAGAAAGTTTAGTCTATGAGGATGGGTTGATTTCTCCTGGATTCCTTGTATATTCCTGATGTCGTTGTTTTCCTTCCAGATGATTTTTTAATGCTTGTTCTGGTTCTTTTTTGCTGTTCTACAGGGGAAGGGAACGGGTCGGGTCTGGGATCATTGTGATTGTCCTCTAGTGATGATTATAAATCAATAAAAAAATAAAGAAACTTTGGATTATGCTGCTCCAAACCAAATCCACCATCTTAGCTTTACAGGAAGGAGGACGCCTCCAGAACCAGAACCGGTTCCAGCAGCATGGTGGGAACATGTTCCACTGTGCAGACTGGGAGGCTGCTGGGAGGTGTTGGAGCGGCCTAGTCAAAGTCCATGCTGTGGTGGGTTCCTTAGAGCAGAGCAGGAACAAACGTCGTACTCCGACTGCCATCTTTGAATATTTTCGGGGTTTGATGAAAAATGATAGTTTTGGGTTAAATAAAGTGAAGAAAGATGAACAGCAGCAATAAAATGAGCTCCAGCTCAGAGTCTCATAAAGTAAAGCAGTTTATTAATAAACAATTTTTCCGCTGAAATCCATTTATAATATTCTGGTTCTGGATGAGTTTGATCGATCATGACCCGACATAGAAATCACTCTGCGGCGATTTGAGGTGAAACCGACTCCTGATGATGTCATCTCCTACCATCGTTCCCCAGGAGCCAAACATGGAGATGGTTTCCATGGAAACTGACCCGTCCTGACCAAAACAGACGGCCCCTTCATGTTTCAGCCTTCAACACGTTACAGAACCAGAACTGCTGCAGATGTTGGTCTGTTTCATGAAACTGGAGAGGAGGTGGGAATCCATCTGTTGTTAGGCTCCGCCCATCACCTGATGCTTTATTCACCTTATAGTTAGGCTCCGCCCATCACCTGATGCTTTATTCACCTTATAGTTAGGCTCCGCCCATCACCTGATGCTTGATTCACCTTGTAGTTAGGCCCCGCCCATCACCTGATGCTTTATTCACCTTATAGTTAGGCTCCGCCCATCAGCTGATGCTTTATTCAGCTTGCAGTTAGGCTCCGCCCATCACCTGATGCTTTATTCACCTTATAGTTAGGCTCCGCCCATCAGCTGATGCTTTATTCAGCTTGCAGTTAGGCTCCGTCCATCAACTGATGCTTTATTCACCTTGTAGTTAGGCCCCGCCCATATTCTGATGCTTTATTCACCTTGTAGTTAGGCCCCGCCCATATGCTGATGCTTTATTCAGCTTGTAGTTAGGCCCCGCCCATATTCTGATGCTTTTTTCAGCTTGTAGTTAGGCTCCGCCCATCAGCTGATGCTTTATTCAGCAGAGCTGAATGGACCAATGACTGGAGCGGAACCCTGCAGCAGCAGCTCCTGTTGTTCAAACATACCATAAATCATGTTGATTGAGAGATTATCATACAATTTTACTTGGTTTTCCTCTTCAAAATCACGTTAATCTAAGGATGGACGACCTGCACAAAACATTTAATGGACATGATTTCTGCTTTTTGTTGCTATGATTAAAGTTGATGATAAAAGGATTTAAACATTCAAAGGTTTAACTCTAAATCTTTCACATCCTTTACATAAATTATTGATTAACTATTAACTAACATCGTTCAGTACTGATATTTAGAACTACATCCAGACTCTCCAGATTAGCCGTTAAACTGAGCTGCTGTCACAAACCTCAGTGTTTCACTTTTCTTCATCACAGCAGCAGAAATCAACCAGTGAACATGGAGAAGGTGATGAATCTGTTTGTCATGTAAAAGACTGAAGCTCAATTATTTTGGTTTATTTTCTCTTTTTCTGTCGTGTTCTTCAGGTGAACTTTACTGATGGCATCCATCTGTTTATCCAGATTAGCACCAGTATATACCAGTATGGACCAGTAAGGCAAGGCAACTTTATTTGTACAGCACATGTTCAACAGCCAGGCAATTTAATGGGCATTACATAAAAATAGCATTAAAGCATAAAACACACAAAACATATGATACATGAAAGCATGACTCAAAAGCAGCTCTAAACAGAAACGTTTATAGATGTGATTTAAAAGAACTCAGTGTTTCAGCAGCTCTGCAGTTTTCTGGAAGTTTGTTCCAGATTAGAGGAGCATAGAAACTGAAAGCTGCTTCTCCATGTTTGGTTCTGATTCTAGGGATGCTGAGTCGACTGGAATTAGAGGACCTGATTGGTCTGGGGGGGTTGCTATAGTAACAGTAGATCTTCAACATATTTTGGTGCTAAGCCATGTAATGATTTATAAACTAGTAAAAGTATTTAGAAGTCTATTCTCTGAGCTACAGGGAGCCAGTGTAAGGACTTTAGAACTGGGGTGATGTGCTCTACTTTCCTGGTTCTAGTGAGGAACACGAGCAGCAGCGTTCTGGATCAGCTGCAGCTGTCTGGTTGACTTTTTAGGCAGACCTGTGAAGACGCTGTTGCAGTAATCAATCCGACTAAAGATAAACGCATGGATGAGTTTTTCTAGGTCCTGTTGTGACATCAGTCCTTTAATCCTAGAAATGTTCTTCAGGTGATAGAAGGCTGACCTTGTTATTGACCTTTATGTGACCCTGGAGGTTCAGGTCTGAGTCCATTACTACACCTAGATTTCAGGCCTGATCAGTAGTTTCTAGCTGTAATAACTGAAGCTGTTTGCTGATTGTTGATCGTTCCTCTTTAGGTCCCAAAAAATGTCTTCTGTTTTGTTTCTGTTCAGCTGGAGAAAGTTATGAGACATCCAACCATTATCCACCCAGAAGGACCAGTATAGACCATTATATACCAGTATCAACATGCATCCATCAATGGAGGTTGGATGCTCCTGCTTCACCAGAAACAAACATGAAGCTGTGAAATCAGTCGAGGCAGATGAAAATCCCCAGTTTTACAGTTTATTTCAGTTTTTCAACTAAACAACCTTAAAATGGGGAGGAAGTACAGCTGAGGGTCAAAGTTCAGACAGGAACATTAATGTTCAGTGTTTACATGTTTCTGTGGTCTGATGGAGAACAAGTGTTCATCCTTCTCTCTGACATTAGGTTGACTGATGATACAGCAGGAACAGGTATGACTGTGTTACTGAATAAAGTTGGGAAACGATGATCCAGAATACAGATTAGTGAGTCTGATGAACTGTGCAGGATAAACAGTTTATATTACAGCTTCCACTGAAAACATTATTCACATTATGGGATTTTACTGGTTGAAACACAGGTTACAGTGATGAACTGTTAAAAGGAATGCAGGATCAGATCACACGTCGTACAGAACGATCCGAGCAGAGCAACAACAAGTCGGCCAGTTTCACCTCCGTGCGTCAGACTGGAGCTGGAGGTCAGCTGGAGGTCAGGTTGGACCCAGACCCAGAGGTTCCCGGTGCAAATCCGGCTCCGCCCTCCCTATGCCAAGCCCTTCTATTCTTATAGTGACTAATATGTTTAAAAATGTTCCAATAATAATGATTAATAAGTTCATGAGGTAAAAGGCACCTGCAGCAGCGGCGTGGTGGTGATGGCATCTAACTGTGGTGAAACCTAGCAGTCAGCAGAGATTATTCTCCCAGGATGAAACGGTCGATCCAAACTTCAGATTCGGACTATCTCTTCTTCTTCCAAACGATCCGTGTGTTTGTGTGAGATAATAAAAAGAGAGCATGAACTCCATCGTCAGTCGTCTTCTTTAGACGTTTCCATGACAACGTCCGTCTCCTCCTCAAAGCAGCGTCTGAAGAAGCTCAGCACCGAGTTCAGCATGTAGCGCTGACTCTTTATGCTGACGATGTCGTGTCCTTCATCCGGGAAAATCTGTGCAGCAGGACAAAAAAAACAAAACGCAACGTTTTATTTAAAGGAGCTGCTTGGATCAGAACAAAGAGCTGAATGAGAGTCAGAGCGCCGTCATCTTAAACATCTACTCTGCTTACAGAGATGAAACGAGCTTCATTCACAGAGCAGACGGGAGGTATTTTACCTGAAGGGTGTAATTAATATTTAATGCTGACAGCAGCTTGACCAACTCTGCAGAATGCTGGAAGTGGACGGTGGCTGAAAGAGAGAAAAACCCTGCAGCTCATCGTTCAATGCATTCATCATAATTCAGTTCAGCTAGAAAATAAAACAGAAACAGGAGAAAAACAAATAAATCCTTTCAAATGATCGTAACAACTCATTTTCATCTTTTCCTCTATAAACCAGAATCATCAGATTAATGTTAAATAACTCAGAAAAAAGATTAAAAGTACAAACATGTTCCAGACTGAACCAAACCTAATAATAATAATAATAATAAGGATAGACTAAGCAAAAAAGGTACTAATAAATATACAATTACTAAAAGGTAAAAAAACGTGAACGCTCAGATCTGTAAAACATTGCGATTAAAATATTTTTTAATCAACTAGAGGACAATATTTAAAGTTTATAGAACCAGTTTTTAATTTGTGCATCTAGAGTGAATCTCTACTGAGGGACACGTCTGTAAAAGAGTCAATGAGCTGATGACAGGAAACCTGGCCTGAAGCAATGAAGGTAATGTTGGGAAGAGTAAAACTCGATGGAAGGATGACATTATAGCAACAGCACCAGAAAGTCAACAGAATCTGCACCGCAACAGAACCAACAAGCGCTGAAGAAAGGAAACAGGATTCACATCCAAAACAACCAGATTATTCATACATGATATGAATATGGATGCAGATTCTCTTCTATGCAGAGAATCATCATCTCTCATCGGCTCAGGGAGACGGCCAAAAGTCCAGATCACAATCCAACTGGACATTTATGGTGAAACCAGAAGGAACTGGTTCATGATCCAGCAGAGCTGATCTGTTCCTGCAGGAGAACTGATCTATAAAGAATGGGAACTGTTCATGATTCCAAATGATCCGAGCTGAACTGAACTATGAGTTTCTATTGAATCAGTGCTCACCGTCCGCTGTGCCGTGGATAATAAGGAAGTCCAGAGGACTCGGACCTGTGAGGTCTCTGAGGAGACTGGAAACCTGCCAGAGACAGAGAGAGTTAACCTGCAGAAGAACCACGGTTCCCCTCATCTTCTGCTCTTCATCCAACCTGGAAGCTCTGATCCTCCTTCACAGGGAAACCAAAGAACTTCTCAGAGCCGGCGGATCCTGGAAGAGTTTTTATGTCACTCAGCATCATGTGATCTGTGAGCTTTATTTTGAAAGGTTTTCAGGAAGAGATTCCTTTACTCACCACAGAGTCTCCAGTTTGTAACCGGAGCCACGGCGACGCCACATTTAATCACTGAGCTGTGGGACAGGAGCAGGAGGATGGACAGAAAGCCGCCGTACGCCTGAAAACACAAAAATATTCATACCAAGACAATAAACTAAACAATAAAGGATTTTAATTCAAGCAGAAAGTGTTTTACCTTTCCATAAACTCCAATTCTGTTTCCGTCGATGTAGGGAAGCTTAATCAGGTGCCTGAACATTTATGAGATAAATAAAGAGATAAATGGGGTTAACGGTTCGTCAGCTCAGATGCAGCAGCTGATTTGTTCTCTTGTCTTTCCGGTTTTGATTAGTGGCTCAAAGCATTGTGCCTCTGTGTTACGCCCTTTTTATACCCCAGGGAAACAGAAAGTAGATGATTATTACTGCAAAGTTCCCAGATAGAGTATAAATTAAAATGGACGAGACAAGAAGACTGAAGAGCTTATGTAGATAAACATTGATGCCTAAATACGATATCATGTTTTAGCAGGTTCGAGTGATGCTACAGCTTGGTACACACTCTTACTCCATGTTGATGCCGTATTAAAAACGCCTGAAGGAAAATAAGCAATTATAGGTATGTTTAACTTTGTTTGACTTGTGAAAGCAACTTAATTTAAGGATGTTCTCTGGAACGCACACTTACAGCTCAGCTGCCAGGAACAGGAGGTTAATTTAGGCTCAGGAAGATGTCATGAGAAACTGGTTTATGACGGGGGAACAATTTCCTTTATACAATCTGTTTTCTCCAACTGACTGCTGATGTAGTAAAACCCCCTGGACTTCTTAGAGTTTAGAGAATAACTGTGGGATGTGGGGTGTGACCTAACTTTGTGTAAATCAGGGTTGTAAGTCTGATTTTGTCAGACAGACCAGGAAGAAATGCTTGATCTGTCTCTCCTTGCATGCAAGAAATAAAACCAAAGAACTGTCTCAACCGTCTTTACTTAAAACTTAACTCTGCCAGCACAGTCTCATCTGTGTTTAAGAGTCATTGTATCATCATACTGAAAGAAGTCCAGATGCTTATCCAAACTTTGACTTGTCCTCTATTAATAAAAGGATCATAAACAGTGTATGAATACCACACTATACATTTCTGTGATGATGCAGTGAAGCTAACGTCTCGTTGGTGTTTGGGTGGAACGAGGCCGCTGTGGTCGGCCTCCTCCAGGAGGAGAACCTACTCCAGCGCTGTGATCTGGTCCACAACATCAGCCGTCCCCAGGTTCTGGTAGAGGACCTCCTGACCCTGGGAGCCGCTGCTCCTCCCGTCCAGACGGGCCACGATGACCCGATCAGAACCGACGAGCACAGACTCCCAGCCGAGAGAGAAACGGTCATTCACAGCCTGACCACCAGGGGCGCTGTCTCTACGGACAAAACAAACACCTCGTTTATATTAATGAGACAAATGGATAGTTTATTAAAAAAAATAAAACCTTGAAATCCGCTTCATCTGTTTTTATTGATGTTTTAAGTATTACATACAGGAGGAGTAACAGTGGGTGCTCCATTGTTTCATCCAGGTCTACAGGAACCATCAGCTCCAGGCGAACTTCTGCAGAATCAACCAGAACCAATAGAATTTAACAGTAGAGGTGAATCACTATAGGGTCGGGGTAAAAAGAAAGCCCCCAGCAGATAATAAAAACACAAAACAAATCCCACCCTGTCATTAATTACTATACAAAGATGAAGGCATCATGGCAAAGATGCATTAGAAAAACTAAGTACACCCACGGTTCCTTCATAGGGGGGAACGTGTCAGACAGGCGGTTCTAATCAGAGCACAGATCGTCACCAATCAGTGCGTTTACACGCAGCAAGAGAAAACCACATGAATGTCCTAGTCCAGCTGGCCTGGTCGCAAACAAACCCAGAGAATTAGAAAACTGAATTTAGGGTTAGGGTTAGCCGAGCTTTCCCCAGGATGGGTACGCCCCCTTCTGGAAGTGACGATAACAACAACGCTGCAGCAACAGTGAGTGGAACACAATCCATCATTAGTTACTAACTGTTGTTGTCCTCCATTTCTTCTCTCATTGTTCATGTCCTGCTTTTACTCCGTCTGCTTCACTGCAGCCACCATCTGTTTACGATCTGTGTGACGCTCTGGGCCAACAAGAAGAATGGCAGCCCCAGAGGGTGCAAGGCGCCACCTAGTGCCGCGCTGCAGAATGCACTTCATTCCATAATTAGATTTTCTGACTGACATGTAAACTGGGATAAGGGCTCCCATTGTGGTTTAGCTATTACTCCAATTATTGCCAAAAGCTCGATGTAGATGTGCATGTCAGCTGGTGCTTTGGTCAGGTTGCTGCTCTGGAGCCTACAGGTGTGTTAGCACAGTGCCAAAGAGCGAGAACTGTTACTGGCCGTCTACCTGGGAAGGGTCAAGGGTCATCTCTGGACCAGAACACCTCAGATAGCTGAGTGGACGTCCCAGCAGGTTCAGTCCAAGGTCAGAGCGAGAAGCTCAGAGAAATTAGCAGAAGCCCCAGGAGCTCCATCTGAGGCTCTACAGGCCTCAGTTAGCAGGTTAAAGGTCATGACCCTAAACCAGGATGGCTGCTTGAAAGGGTTCAGTTCAGTTTATTTAGAAAGCGCTTTTCACAACACATCATCTCAAGGCACTTTACAAGAAAGCTCATTTCACTTCAGTCATATATACATTCAAGAGACCCACCCACTCCGGTCATCACACTTTGGACCTTGTACTGACATATGGCATTGAGTGTGAAGAAATAAAGCCTAGTTTTTACTTCTCCATCAGTACGATTGCAACCACACACAAGTATTGACGGAGACGTTTTCCTTTCATACTTCTCCGTCGGTGTGTCAGTGTTGTGAGGTGATTCCCCTCCAGGACAGCAGGGGGCGAAGACCTTTTCTGGCTGGTCTCTGGTCGATGACAGTTTATTTCCTTCAGCTTGTAAACGCACATCCACTCCAGGAGCGATGGCCGACAGAGAGCGAGTTTTGATTGAGCTGGAAAGCTTTTTACTAGAAGTGCAGCTCATAGAATCGTCTAAAAACATATAAACAAACAAACCCAGCGTCTGTTTTGTTGTTCTCTACACCTCCTGGTGTTCAGCATCACCAACAGACCAGATTAGATCAACTGGCCTTGTTATATAAAGCATCTAGTGACCAAAAGCTGCATTTGGCCCTTTTCCACTAGTACCTAGTCAGTCCGGCTCGGTCCCGTTTCCATGGCTTTTCCATAAGTCAAGCCGAGTCGATCCCATTTTTAGTACCAACTTTGCTGTGGTTTCATCAGAACCAAGCAGGGACTAAAAAGCGACGTCAGAAGGCTGTCGGTCAGTGATTGGCTAGACGGAGAAGTATAAATAAGGCTTTAACAGCACTTCCACATAACCCGGTCTTGTCCGATCGTTTTCAGACAACATCTGATTTTATTTAAACCTGAAAGAAAACATCATTATAGTAGAGCTTTATCAGACAATGCTGTAACAATTCAATAAAGATTCTGTTCCATTCTTACTTTCCTCAGTGTCTCACAGTAACACAGTGAAGCGCACCGATTCCATCTCTAGCCCTTCACAAGTTGATGGTCACAGCGTTACTTCCTCATTGGTAAAACCATTAGACAGCATGGGATACATTTCCACAGTAATGCCGATTAAAAGCATCTATATTCATCCATTCAATAAGAAGAAAGGCTCTTCTCTCTAGAAACAAGATGGCAGCAGGACTGAGGTTAGCAGAGCTGCATCTGGATGAAGGACAAGACTTCTGGGACAATGTCCTCACACCAACTGTGAAGCACGGTGGAGGAGGGGTGATCATTGGGCTTGTTTTGAACTGGCAATGTCCTAGTCAAAGCCCAGACCCTGATCTGATAGGAATATCTTTAGAGATGTGCTGGAGGCTCAGTGAACTGAAGCAACATTGGAAAGGAGTGGAGCCAAGTTCTACAGACGGTTCTCCTTCATGATGGACCAAGCAGTGGACTCAGATCAGGTTCCTACCGGAGTTATTGATGCGTAGCGTCCTCTGCTCCCTCCTCGGTACCGTCCTGTTCGTCAGAGCTCGCCTTAACTCTGCGTTTCCCTCCAAAGTCGTGTATCCTGCTGAGAGAGAAACGGGACGATTAACCAACAGAATATCAGGCTTTTATTTCCACTGTTCTAAAGCTGTGGATGTTTCAAAGTGAAGTGGAGGAAGTGATGATTGCAGCAGGTTACACCAGCTTCTAGCCTAGAGCCAGACAATCTGTCCACTCTCATCCTTTATTCATTCCTCTTTATGCTGCTGCATGTCTGCTGAACGCTGCATGATCAAAACACAGGAACAACTGGGACTTAACATGTTTCTGTCCTTCAGCCTCCATGAGTGGAAAACCTCACTTATTAAACGGAGGCGGATCTGAGTGCCTTAGATCTATGCTCACTTCCATACCAAGCCTTTTAGCTCCGGATCTAATCCATCTGAGTCTGCTGTTACAGGCTGGTGTAGAGCTCAGATGTCGGGGAAATGAAACGTCACAGTTTGATGCAAGGAGAAAGCATCCATTGGCTCCGCCCACATGGGACCAGAAAACACACCTGATGCAAGCGAGAGAAACAAGAAGCTCTTACTGCTCATGTCCTCCAGCCTGTGGAGAGTGGTTCCAGGTATTCCAGGTCCTGCAGACAAACATGAAATCAGGTTTATTTTACTGCTCATTACAGGCTTTATTCTGGTATTTATGGCTGGAGTTATGTGGAGATGTTTCGATTTTATAGTAGTAATCGTTTTGTCTTTAAATAGAAATCCTGACATCAAAGCTGCTGACGGTCCAGGATTACTGAGGCAGAAAAACACATTTATTATTTTCATACTAAGATGATGTGGAAAAAGTTAAAAGTTTTCAACATATGAGCAACAATTAAACTTCTCAGGCTTTAAAGACTCATGTGTCCCCCTGCAGATTTTATTATAAATGCTGTTTAAACATGGATAAAGTTGCTGAGTTATTAATAAATCGTTTAAGACCATGCTTCGGTTATGCTGAGCTACGTGTGTAGTCACGCTGCCGATCAGAGGCGAAACCATACGCTGAAAATATTCGCTTATATCGGTTCTAGATGTAAAGTCTAGAATGACAATAATGAGTATGAAGAACAAAGCAGGTCTGGAAGGAGAGATGATGGAGAAGATGTGTTACAGCTCAGGGTTAGTAGAAAGTCTTCTGGAGACGTCAGGGAGTCGTCCAGACCCGGTTACCTCTGAGCTGCTGACACATCCAGGAGCCAGAGATGGAACTATTCCTTCTATGAAGTAGTTTTGTGTTGAAAGTACTCCTGATCCAGAACCTCTGGGTTACTGCGTTTCCTTCCTGGGTAGGACCACTGACAGACAAACCATTACCTCTGTGGTTTTGTTCAATTTCACTTCAGTTTATCTATGTATTCTCAACAGATGTCATCTCAAGGCATTTCACAGGAAAAGTAATTTCAGTTCAATCATCCAATCAGTTAAAAAGTTTTCTATCTGAGGGATCCCAGCAGATTGCATCGAGTCGTTCTCTCCTCCTGGACCAACATGTAGCCACAGTTATATAGAAAGTACCCCTGGCTTTGTGTTCAGCTGAGTCTTTGTGCATCTGCTTCTCTCAGGCCCCAGACAGTGGTGTCAGAAAGCCGCTCATTCTGAGCCTGGTTCTGGTTCTGGTTCTGCTGGAGGTTTCTTCCTGTTAAAGAGGAGTTTTTCCTCTCCACTGTCGCTACATGCTTGCTCAGTATGAGAAAATGATGATACATTTTTATATCACTCTAATTGGAAGTAGGTGAATTGTGATTTCTGAATATGGTGAACATAACATAATAATATAGTAATAGCTATAGTAATAATGAATAATGACTCTAAACAATAAATATGAATGTTTCTGCCTTTCTAACCAGAAAATAGGAATATTTGTGTGTTTGTCTGCAGATACAGATCAAACTAACTCTTATCTTTTTGTTTGGTTTGTCTCCTTGTCTGCCGTTTCAAACATAACTCCATCCTGTTCCACATGAACTATTCGAGACTATAAATGAACTAAAGACCTGAGGGCTCTTCAACAAAGAATGTCCAATTAAACAACAATGAATGAATGAGTAAAAACATCCAGAGTGAAACAAACCTGAACAACCAAATAAAGCTTTAGTGACTGTTTGGTTTGGAAACAGGTCTGTACCTCTGCAGCTGAGGAGAACATGTCGATGGTCTGGACTGAGGACGGCGTCATAGAAGCTGCAGTTAGGTTTGAACAGAGAGCAGCTCAGGCACTCTCTATGGAAAGGATCCACCACTGAGAGCCTAGAGGAGACCAACAGAACATAAGTCATTAGAGCTATAGTTTAACAAAAATATAGATTACACAGTTTAAATTAGATTTTAGATAAAACCTAATATATGAGGAGAATGTCTCCAACTAAGAGCAGAAAAACACGAATCAACCTCCAGCTGAGAGATCACTGCTTTCATTCACTTTGTTTTTAAGGAAGGTAATTGGACAACTACAGCATAAGAGTTAAAACGCTAAATCCTTCAAGTCAGGATGCAGGGTTAAATCCTAGCAGACCCGATAAAGGGTTAAATCCTAGCAGACAAGATAAAGGGTTAAATCCTAGCAGTCCAGATAAAGGGTTAAATCCTAGCAGACCAGATAAAGGGTTAAACCCTAGCAGACCAGATAAAGGGTTAAACCCTAGCAGACCAGATAAAGGCTTAAATCCTAGCAGACTAGATAAAGGGTTAAATCCTGGCAGACAAAATAAAGGGTTAAATCCTAGCAGTCCAGATAAAGGGTTAAATCCTGACAGTCCAGATAAAGGGTTAAATCCTAGCAGTCCAGATAAAGGGTTAAATCCTAGCAGTCCAGATAAAGGGTTAAATCCTGACAGTCCAGATAAAGGGTTAAATCCTAGCAGTCCAGATAAAGGGTTAAATCCTAGCAGTCCAGATAAAGGGTTAAATCCTAGCAGTCCAGATAAAGGGTTAAATCCTGACGGTCCAGATAAAGGGTTAAATCCTAGCAGACCAGATAAAGGGTTAAATCCTTTCAGACCAGATAAAGGGTTAAACCCTAGCAGACCAGATAAAGGGTTAAATCCTAGCAGACCAGATAAAGGCTTAAATCCTAGCAGACCAGATAAAGGGTTAAATCCTAGCAGACCAGATAAAGGGTTAAATCCTAGCAGACCAGATAAAGGGTTAAATCCTAGCAGACCAGATAAAGGCTTAAATCCTAGCAGACCAGATAAAGGGTTAAATCCTAGCAGACCAGATAAAGGGTTAAATCCTAGCAGATCAGATAAAGGATTAAATCCTGACAGTCCAGATAAAGGGTTACATCCTAGCAGTCCAGGTAAAGGGTTAAATCCTAGCAGATCAGATAAAGGATTAAATCCTGACAGTCCAGATAAAGGGTTAAATCCTAGCAGACCAGATAAAGGGTTAAATCCTAGCAGTCCAGATAAAGGGTTAAATCCTAGGAGTCCAGATAAAGGGTTAAATCCTAGCAGACCAGATAAAGGGTTAAATCCTAGCAGACCAGATAAAGGGTTAAATCCTAGCAGACAAAATAAAGGGTTAAATCCTAGCAGTCCAGATAAAGGGTTAAATCCTAGCAGACCAGATAAAGGGTTAAATCCTAGCAGACCAGATAAAGGGTTAAATCCTAGCAGACAAAATAAAGGGTTAAATCCTAGCAGACCAGATAAAGGGTTAAATCCTAGCAGACCAGATAAAGGGTTAAATCCTAGCAGACCAGATAAAGGCTTAAATCCTAGCAGACCAGATAAAGGGTTAAATCCTGGCAGACAAAATAAAGGGTTAAATCCTAGCAGTCCAGATAAAGGGTTAAATCCTGACAGTCCAGATAAAGGGTTAAATCCTAGCAGTCCAGATAAAGGGTTAAATCCTGACAGTCCAGATAAAGGGTTAAATCCTAGCAGTCCAGATAAAGGGTTAAATCCTAGCAGACCAGATAAAGGGTTAAATCCTAGCAGTCCAGATAAAGGGTTAAATCCTAGCAGACCAGATAAAGGGTTAAATCCTAGCAGACCAGATAAAGGGTTAAATCCTAGCAGACCAGATAAAGGGTTAAATCCTAGCAGTCCAGATAAAGGGTTAAATCCTAGCAGACCAGATAAAGGGTTAAATCCTAGCAGACCAGATAAAGGGTTAAATCCTAGCAGACCAGATAAAGGCTTAAATCCTGACAGTCCAGATAAAGGGTTACATCCTAGCAGTCCAGATAAAGGGTTAAATCCTAGCAGATCAGATAAAGGATTAAATCCTGACAGTCCAGATAAAGGGTTAAATCCTAGCAGACCAGATAAAGGGTTAAATCCTAGCAGTCCAGATAAAGGGTTAAATCCTAGGAGTCCAGATAAAGGGTTAAATCCTAGCAGACCAGATAAAGGGTTAAATCCTAGCAGACAAAATAAAGGGTTAAATCCCAGCAGACAAAATAAAGGGTTAAATCCTAGCAGACCAGATAAAGGGTTAAATCCTAGCAGTCCAGATAAAGGGTTAAATCCTAGCAGACCAGATAAAGGGTTAAATCCTAGCAGACCAGATAAAGGGTTAAATCCTAGCAGACAAAATAAAGGGTTAAATCCTAGCAGACCAGATAAAGGGTTAAATCCTAGCAGACCAGATAAAGGGTTAAACCCTAGCAGACCAGATAAAGGCTTAAATCCTAGCAGACCAGATAAAGGGTTAAACCCTAGCAGACCAGATAAAGGCTTAAATCCTAGCAGACCAGATAAAGGGTTAAATCCTAGCAGATCAGATAAAGGGTTAAATCCTAGCAGACCAGATAAAGGCTTAAATCCTAGCAGTCCAGATAAAGGGTTAAATCCTAGCAGACCAGATAAAGGGTTAAATCCTAGCAGATCAGATAAAGGCTTAAATCCTAGCAGTCTAGATAAAGGGTTAAATCCTAGCAGACCAGATAAAGTCAAGGCAAGGCAAGGCAAGGCAATTTTATTTGTATAGCACACTTTCAACAGCAGGGCAATTCAAGGTGCTTTACATGATTTGGTGATTTAAAAGAAACACATAAAAGAAACACACATTATACATGATACACAATAAAGCAAGAGAAAAATAAAAAATAGCAAGAGAGCATGAACGCGCCATTGAGTGGTTGTGGTGACGGGGTAAGCCGTATTGCGTCATTTCCTGTTGTCACTGCTGTGCTCCGTGGAGCTGTTTTGATGTTCAAACGCTCTTGAATTGATCTTATTTTCTCTGTGCTGAGGCTTTTCTAAGTTATTTTAACACACAATCACACTAAAACACACGTTTTGTGGTGGTGTACTTTACGTTTTGGGAACTCCTCGTGTTTCACACAGCTTTTCTTTGGGTGGAAGGTCTCGCTAGCTCAGTTAGCTTAGCTTCATTGCGTCTATGGCTACTCTTCTTTCTCCTGTCTCTAACTCTTCTCTTCTCTCTTGCTCTCTCTGTCAGATGTTTAGTTACTTCCCTGCCTCCTTTAGTGATAATAGTAACTGTAATAAATGTAATATTTTTGTAGCTTTGGAGGCGAGGGTATCAGAATTAGAAGCACGGCTCCGCGCTGTTGAGAAACCAGTAGATAGCCGAAGCCCATTAGCCAGCGCGGAGCCAACAAGGATAGAACCCCCTAGCTGTCCTCCGGTAGAGCCCGCGCAGCCGGGACCTCAGGCCGGCTGGGTGACGGTACGTAGGAAGCATAGTTCTAGGACCCAGCCCCCGGGCCACCACCAACCGGTCCACGTTTCTAACAGATTTTCCCCGCTCAGCGACACACCCGCTGAGAAGCCGACCCTGGTAATTGGCAGCTCCATAGTCAGAAACGTGGCATTAGAGACACCATTGACCATAGTCAAATGTTTGCCAGGGGCCAGAACGGGCGACATCAAATCCTACCTGAAACTGCTGGCTAAAGATAAGCGTAAATACAGTAAGATTGTTATTCACGCTGGCGGTAATGACACCCGGTTACGCCAATCGGAGGTCACTAAAATTAGTGTTGCTTCAGTGTGCAAGTTTGCCAAAACAATGTCAGACTCTGTAATCTTTTCTGGTCCCCTGCCTGATCGGACCAGTGACGACATGTTTGGCCGCATGCTGTCATTCCATCAATGGTTGTCTGGGTGGTGTCCTGCAAACGATGTGGGCTACATTGATAACTGGAGAACTTTTTGGGGAAAACCTGGTCTGATCCGGAGAGACGGCATCTATCCCACTTTGGATGGAGCAGCTCTTCTTTCTAGGAATATGGCCGAATTTATTAATCCTCCAAAACACTGACAACCCAGGGTCCAGACCAGGAAGCAGAGTCGTAGTTTAACCCACCTCTCTGCTGCTTCTGTACTGTTACCCCCCCATTACCCTATAGAAACAGTGTCTGGCCCACGGCCAAAATTAAATGGATTAAAAGTTAAGCCAACAAAAGCAAATTATGGAAATCTCATAAAAATAAATACAACTTTGACTGAACAGAAAAATAAATCTATTAAATGTGGTTTATTAAACATACGATCTCTCTCCTCAAAGACTTTGTTAGTAAATGACTTGATTTGTGATAATCACATTGATTTGCTTTGTCTCACAGAAACCTGGTTGCAGCAGGAGGATTATGTCAGTATAAATGAGTCAACTCCTTCCAGTCATTTAAATTTTCACATTCCTAGAAATACTGGGCGAGGAGGAGGAGTTGCAACCATTTTCCGTTGTGATTTACTAATTAGTCCCAGACCAATTGATAGCTACAGTTCTTTTGAGCATCTAACCCTTAATTTTCCTCATCCAAGTTGCAAAACATTAAGACCATTTTTGTTTGTGGTTTTGTATCGTCCACCAGGCCCTTACTCTCAATTCTTGGATCAGATCTCACATTTTTTATCTGATATAGTATTAAATACTGATAGGGTTATTATAGTGGGGGACTTCAATATTCATGTGGATACTGAAAGTGATAGCCTAAATGCAGCCTTTAATGATATTTTAGACTCAATTGGCTTTACTCAAAAAGTACAGGGATCGACCCACTCGGGCAAACACACTTTGGACCTTGTACTGACATACGGTATTGAGTGTGAGGAAATAACAGTCCACCCACATAACCCGGTCCTGTCTGACCACTTCTTGATAACTTTTGAATTTACTTTAACTGACCATCTTAAATCTGAAAGAAAATTTCATTATAGTAGAACTTTATCAGACAATGCTGTAACAATTTTTAAAGAATCTGTTCCGTTCTTACTTTCCTCAGTGTCTCAGAGTAACACAGTGGATGGCAGCAATTCTATCTCTAACCCTTCAGAAATTGATGATCTGGTTCACAGCGTTACGTCCTCATTGCGTTTGGCATTAGATAGTGTAGCCCCCTTAAAAAAGAAAGTGGCTAGCCATAGGAGGCTGACTCCCTGGTTTAACGCAGAGTTGCGTACTTTAAAGCAGAATACTAGGAAGTTGGAGAGAAAATGGCGCTTTAGACATCTAGAGGATTCCTATTTAACCTGGAATAACAGTCTACTGCTGTATAAAAAGACCCTTCGACAAGCTAGAACAGAATATTTTTCATCATTAATAGAGGCGAATAAAAACAATCCTAGGTTTCTTTTTAGTACAGTTGCCAAACTTACACAGAGTCATAGCTCTGTTGAGCCAACTATTCCCCCGGCTCTTAGCAGTGATGATTTTATGAGATTCTTCATAAATAAAATTAATTGTATTAAAAATAAAATCATTGGCACCCTCCCAAACATGATTACTTCTTCCTCAGTAAATGAGTCAGTATCGGAAAGAACTGTAGAACCTCAGTATTGCTTAGGCTGTTTTGAATCAGTCGAGCTTTCAGAATTATCAAAAATATTAGCCTCATCTAAACCTTCAACTTGTATTTTGGACCCAATCTCAACCAAATTATTTAAAGAAGTGTTCCATTTGGTTCCTGGCCCCATTTTAGATATGATGAATATATCCTTAGTAAACAGATACGTACCACAGGAATTTAAAATAGCTGTAATTAAACCTTTACTCAAGAAACCTTCCCTTGATCAAGATGACTTAGTGAATTACAGACCTATATCTAACCTTCCTTTCTTATCCAAAGTCCTTGAGAAAATAGTTGCTAATCAAGTCTGTGAACATCTAAACAGTAACCAGCTGTTTGAAGAGTTTCAGTCAGGTTTTAGAGCTCATCATAGCACTGAAACAGCACTGGTGAAGGTTACTAATGATATTCTCATGGCCTCAGATAATGGACTGGTGTCTGTTCTGGTTTTGTTAGATCTCAGTGCTGCTTTTGACACAGTCGATCATAATATTCTCTTAGAAAGGCTTGAACATGTTGCAGGGATCAAAGGAACAGCACTAGGCTGGTTTAAATCATATTTGTCTGATAGATTCCAGTTTGTTCATCTAAATGATAAATCATCTTCACTCTCAAGGGTTACTTGTGGAGTTCCACAGGGTTCTGTCCTTGGACCAATTCTTTTCACCATATATATGCTTCCAATTGGTAGAATCATTAGACAGCATGGGATAAATTTCCACAGCTATGCCGATGATACACAACTATATTTATCCATAAATCCTGATGAACCCAGTCAGTTAGGTAGATTACAGGCATGTCTGGAAGACATAAAAGCATGGATGACCCTAAACTTTTTGCTTTTAAATTCTGACAAGACAGAAGTTTCTGTCTTTGGACCAGAAGTTCTTAAACAGAAACTGATTAGTCAATCACTTCATCTGGATGGCATTAAATTGTCCCCCAGTAATAACGTAAAGAACCTCGGCGTTATTTTTGACCAAGACTTGACATTTAAATCCCATATTAAACAGGTTTCTAGGATTTCTTTCTTTCACCTCCGGAATATTGCTAAAATTAGAAACATCCTGTCCAGGAGTGATGCTGAGAAACTAGTCCATGCATTTGTTACCTCAAGGCTGGACTACTGTAATTCTTTACTATCAGGAAGTCCACAAAATGCCATTAAAAGCCTTCAGTTGATCCAAAATGCGGCAGCAAGAGTTCTGATGAATATTAAAAAGAGAGATCACATTTCTCCTGTTTTAGCTTCCCTTCATTGGCTCCCTGTTAAATCCAGAATAGAATTTAAGATCCTTCTTCTTCCATATAAAGCCCTTAATAATCAAGCTCCATCATACATCAGAGATCTAATTGTTCCATATGTTCCTAAAAGAGCACTTCGCTCTCAGACTGCAGGTTTACTTGTAGTTCCTAGGATCTCTAAAAGTAGAATGGGAGGCAGATCTTTTAGCTATCAGGCTCCTCTCCTGTGGAACCAGCTCCCAGCTTTAGTCCGTGAGGCAGACACTCTGTTTACTTTTAAGGCCAGGCTTAAAACTTTCCTTTTTGATAAAGCTTATGGTTAGAGTGGCTTAGGTCATCCTGAGCTATCTCTGTAGTTATGCTGCTATAGGCTTAGACTGCTGGAGGACAGACTTACCAATTTTCTTCACTCTGCTACTTCCTTTTCTCCTACGACTCTCCAGTTGTATTACAGTACATTCTGTTATTTCGACTGTTAACTTTGTTTTCTCTCAGTGTTTTTCTCCCCATCGAACATATACCTGGTCTGGTATCCTGCTTGGCTGCAATGCCCTGTTGGACGGGGGGCATCGACTGGGATGATCCTCCCAGTAACTGAACATCCACTGTGTCCTGTTATCAACTTTTTACTTTCTGTAACATAGAAAGTTCTCTTATATCAGATCTTCTGTTCCTTCTGTGTTCTGCTCTGTCTTCTCAAACCCCCAGACGGTCGTGGCAGATGGCCGCTCCTACTGAGCCTGGTTCTGTTGGAGGTTTCTTCCTGTTAAAGGGGAGTTTTTCCTCTCCACCGTCGCTACATGCTTGCTCAGTATGAGGGATTGCTGAAGGATTGCTGTGGTTGGAAATCTGCCCAACCTCACGCCAATGACTGACGCAATCTGCTGGGATTCCTTAAATAGGAAACTTTTTAACTGATTGGAATGTTTGTATAATTGTATTGAAATGACTTCTTGTTAAGTGCCTTGAGATGACATCTGTTGTGAATTGGCGCTATATAAATAAACTGAATTGAATTGAATTGAATTGAACACATTTCATACATATAACATCAAGCATTTACTCAAAGGCAATTATAAACAGATGGTTTTTAGTCTCGATTTAAAGCAGTTCAGAGTTTCAGCAGCTCTGCACTCGTCAGGAAGTCTGTTCCAGATAAGGGGAGCATAAAAACTGAAAGCTGCTTCTCCATGTTTAGTTCTGAGTCTAGGGATGTTTAGTAGGATAGAGTTGGAGGACCTGAGTGGTCTTGGTGGTTGGTACCATGACAACAGGTCTTCAACATATTTTGGTGCTAAGCCATGTAATGATTTATAACCTAGTAAAAGTATTTAGAAGTCTATTCTCTGAGCTACAGGGAGCCAGTGTAAGGACTTTAGAACTGGGGTGATGTGCTCTACTTTCCTGGTTCTAGTGAGGAACACGAGCAGCAGCGTTCTGGATCAGCTGCTGCTGTCTGATTGACTTTTTAGGCAGACCTGTGAAGACGCTGTTGCAGTAATCAATCCGACTAAAGATAAACGCATGGATGAGTTTTTCTAGGTCTTGTTGCAACATCAGTCCTTTAATCCTAGAAATGTTCTTCAGGTGATAGAAGGCTGACCTTGTTATTGCCTTTATGTGACCCTGGAGGTTCACGTCTGAGTCCATTACTACACCTAGGTTACGAACCTGATCAGTAGTTTCTAGCTGTATTAATTGAAGCTGTGTGCTGACTCTTGATCGTTCCTCCTTGGGTCCAAAAATAATCACTTCAGTTTTGTTTCTATTCAGCTGGAGAAAGTTATGGCACATCCATCCATTTATTTGGTCAATGCATTGATTTAGGGTTTGAATGGGTTCAGAGTCACCTGGTGACATTGTAATGTAGAGCTGAGTGTCATCTGCGTAGTTATGGTAGCTAATCTTATTGGTTGCTATAATCTTGCCTAGTGGGAGCATGTAGATATTAAATAAGAGGGGCCCCAGGATGGAGCCCTGGGGCACCCCACATGTGATTTATGTTCGTTCTGATGAAAAGTTTCCTACTGAAACATAGAAGTCCCTGTTCTTTAGGTAAGACTCGAACCAGCCAAGTCCTGTACCAGAGAGTCCGATTCAGCTCTCCAGTCGTTCCAATAAAATATCATGATCAACAGTGTCAAATGCTGCACTGAGGTCCAACAGAACCAGCAATGTGGTTCTTCCACAGTCTGTATTTATGCGGATGTCATTAAATACTTTGACGAGGACAGTCTCGGTGCTGTGGTGAGCGCGGAAACCAGTCTGAAAAGCATCAAAACGGTTTGTCGTTGTTATGAAGCTATTTAACTCCTGAAACAGGTTTTTCAATAATCTTACTGATGAATGTGAGATTAGAGATCAGCCTTTAGTTCTGCATTAACATGTTGTCCAGATTTTTCTTCTTTAGTAGTGTTTAATAACTGCTGTTTTTAAAGCATGAGGGAAGACACCTGACAGGAAGGATGAGTTCACTATTTGAACAAGATCAGACCCAATAACAGGAAGAACTTTCTTTAGAAAAGCTGTGGGTAGGATATTAAGACAGGAAGAGGAGGAGCTTAATTGGATAATGATTTTTTTAAGGCTGTTTTGGTTTAATTCGTGGAATTCAGACATTTTCTCTACATTGTTGTTGATTGGGGATGGCACTGGTTGTGGGTTCGATATTGAGGTACAGATTGACCGTCTAATTGTTAGAATCTTTTCAGTGAAAAAGCTGGCAAATTCATTGCAGGCCCTGGTAGAGTTTAGTTCTGGGGCTACTGTCACTAAAGGATTAGTTAGTCTTTCCACTGTTGCAAATAGAGCCCATGCGTTATTAATGTTTCTGTTGATGATTTCAGAAAAGAACGATTCCCTAGCATCTTTTATAGTTAGCTGATATCTATTCAGTCTCTCTTTGTAGATCTCACAGTGAACCTGGAGTCGAGTTTTCCGCCATTTTCTCTTGGCTCGTCGACACTCTCTTTTCACTACGTACCAGTGGATTACTTGTCCACGGAGACTTCTTTCTACCTAAGACTACTTTCACTTTAGTTGGAGCAATGGAATCCATGATGTCTGAGATTTTCGCAAGGAAATTATCTACCAACTTATTTACTGAGTTTGAGTTGGGAGATGAGGGGGATGTGGTGGAAGGATAAATACGTTTAAAGGTTTCTACTGAACTGTCCCCTAGAAAATGCTTTTTTATAGTGGTCTTACTGTGGCTGGATAATTTAGCAGAGATGGTACTTTGAAAGAAAATACAGAAATGGTCAGATAATGCAATATTAATTACAGAGATGTCAGAAATATTTAAACCTTTGCTGATAATTAGGTCCAGAGTGTGTCCTTTATTGTGTGTTGGTTGTTTGACATGCTGGGTCAGGCCGTAGATGTGGAGAGTATCATCTAACGTTTTTGCTTGTCTATCTTGGGGGTTGTCGGTATGGATGTTAAAGTCCCCCACGATGATTAGTTGGGCATAGTCGATACATATTAACGAAAGAAGGTCATTGAAGTCATTAAAAAAGTTAGAGTTAAGTTTTGGTGGTTTATATAAACTTAGAAATAACGCTTTGTTAGGCTCATTTATCTGGGTGGCTAGGTATTCAAAAGAATCAAACGTGTCCAGGGTTACCTTTTTAAAGTTCATTGAGTTGTGAAAGATGGTGGCTACACCTCCACCTCGTTTGTGTTTTCTGTTCTCGCTTAAGAAATTATAATTTGGAGGACTGGATTCTATTAATGAAGTTGTTTCGTTATTTTCATCTAGCCAAGTTTCTGATAAAAAAAGGGCGTGTAAATTATGCTCAGTGATGAAGTCATTGATTAGAAAAGACTTCCCGGATAGAGATCTAATGTTTAATAAAGCTAACTTAAGTATTGTGATGATGGGCAGCTGAACCTTCTGACAGGTTATCAATTTGAGATTTTGTTTAATATGAGAGCGTGTGGTTAACGGTTTATGTTTCCTGCTGCTGATAATCACTGATATAGCCTCAGGGGTGCCGGGTGAATTCTGGGAAACGGTAGGGGTGGATTTATTGCCCGGTTCCCTCAAATATCAGATATCTGTAATAATCAGTGGGGGGAAGCTCCCAGGTTTATTGACACTAGTCCCAGGCGTTTGGTGTAGTCTAAGTTCGGTGTTAATTGTGTCCCAAATTTGATTTGCTCATTCAGTCTGTCTGTAAAGTTTCTAAACAGAGACTCATTTGATGTGGCTGAGTCACAGGAAGATGAAGACTTAATCTCTGATGGTTGTTTATCTGTTCGGTCCTGTGGTGTCATCATGACTTGCTGTTTTTGTTCTCTGATATCCATGGGCGCCTCAAGGTCAGCTTTTGGGAGCAAGTGTTTTGCTTTCTGATGTTGATAAGAGAAAATGTTTGCAGCCAACAGCCTTACTCCGGACCTGTTCAAATAGCGCATTCCTGCTTTAAACAGATGATTAGCACTTCCAAATACTTTGAAATTATTAATAAATGTGAACGACTTCTCAGCTGATTGTTTCTTCAACCATTTATGGAGCATGCGGAGTCTGCTAAATCTTTCATCATTCCCTTCAGGGACTGGTCCGCTGATGAGGATGTTTACGTTAAGTCCATGAAGTCTCTGTAGGAGATCAGAAAAGTCTCTCTTCAGAATCTCTGATTGTCTCATCGCGATATCTGCTGATCCTGCGTGAATGACGAGCTTTTCCAAAGCAGGATGTTGGTCCAAGATTTTAGAGATTTTTTCTGATATTTCTCTCACTGTATTTTTGTAGCAGCTATAAACTTTGGTATTCTTGCTACAAAAAGCCTCAATTCCATTAATTGATCCGTCTTGTATGATAACAGTCTTTGCCGGGGGCGCTCTTACTTTATCTGTCCGTTTGATGCGGCTGGGTTTCTCCTGGTGGTTTTGACTGGTCCCGGGGGCTGCGTCATCTTTCGGGGAACTCAAGGCTACGAATCTGTTTTTCAGCGGGATTCCAGGTGGAGAAATATCTCTTGTTTTTGGCTGAAACCTCTTTTGTTTACTTTTAGCAGAAGCGGCAGTTCTGGGTTCAGAGGTTTCTCTGTGTCGGAGTTTCTTTTGTTTTTTCTTCCTCGGAGAACAGGCTGGGGTTGATTTCATGCGTTTTAAAGCTGGCCAGTTTTCATTGTAGTGCGGAGTTCTGCCGCTCAGACGCCTGTAGGGAGTCTCTGTGACACGGTTAGACCGATGTAACACCGGGCTGATAGGCTGTTCCCTGTTCAACGGTAAAGTTGTTTCATTTTGTCCATAATCAGCGTGGAGATCAAAATTAATTTCCAGACGACGTAGCTTCGTTTCAATGCCCTCAATTCTGTGGAGCAGTTTTTCAAAATCCTCAGCTGAGCAAAAAGCCATGTTGATAAGTCCATAAAAAAGTAATCCAAGAAGAGATCTGGTCCAATACAGTAACTCCAGGGGCTGGGAAAATAAAGTAACTAAGAAAAGGTTAAGAAAGAAAACAAGAAAAGCAAACAGAAAAGAAAATAAAAGAAAATAAGTGAACGGATCTGGAGAGAGACAGAGAGCAGCTGCTCCTCCTTCAGCAGACAAGAGAAAAAGATATGAAAAAGGGTTAAATCCTGACGGTCCAGATAAAGGGTTAAATCCTAGCAGACCAGATAAAGGGTTAAATCCTAGCAGACCAGATAAAGGGTTAAATCCTAGCAGACCAGATAAAGGGTTAAATCCTAGCAGACCAGATAAAGGCTTAAATCCTAGCAAATCAGATAAAGGCTTAAATCCTAGCAGTCCAGATAAAGGGTTAAATCCTAGGAGACCAGATAAAGGGTTAAATCCTGACGGTCCAGATAAAGGGTTAAATCCTAGCAGACCAGATAAAGGGTTAAATCCTAGCAGACCAGATAAAGGGTTAAATCCTAGCAGACCAGATAAAGGGTTAAATCCTGACAGTCCAGATAAAGGGTTAAATCCTAGCAGACCAGATAAAGGGTTAAATCCTAACAGACCAGATAAAGGGTTAAATCCTAACAGACCAGATAAAGGGTTAAATCCTAGCAGACCAGATAAAGGGTTAAATCCTAGCAGACCAGATAAAGGGTTAAATCCTAGCAGACCAGATAAAGGGTTAAATCCTAGCAGTCCAGATAAAGGGTTAAATCCTAGCAGACTAGATAAAGGGTTAAATCCTAGCAGACCAGATAAAGGGTTAAATCCTAGGAGACCAGATAAAGGGTTAAATCCTGACGGTCCAGATAAAGGGTTAAATCCTAGCAGACCAGATAAAGGGTTAAATCCTAGCAGACCAGATAAAGGGTTAAATCCCGACAGTCCAGATAAAGGGTTAAATCCTAGCAGACCAGATAAAGAGTTAAATCCTAACAGACCAGATAAAAAGTTAAATCCTAGCAGACCAGATAAAGGGTTAAATCCTAACAGACCAGATAAAGAGTTAAATCCTAGCAGACCAGATAAAGAGTTAAATCCTAGCAGACCAGATAAAGGGTTAAATCCTAGCAGTCCAGATAAAGGGTTAAATCCTAGCAGACCAGATAAAGAGTTAAATCCTAGCAGACCAGATAAAGGGTTAAATCCTAGCAGTCCAGATAAAGGGTTAAATCCTAGCAGACCAGATAAAGGGTTAAATCCTAACAGACCAGATAAAGGGTTAAATCCTAGCAGTCCAGATAAAGGGTTAAATCCTAGCAGACCAGATAAAGAGTTAAATCCTAGCAGACCAGATAAAGGGTTAAATCCTAGCAGTCCAGATAAAGGGTTAAATCCTAGCAGACCAGATAAAGGGTTAAATCCTAACAGACCAGATAAAGGGTTAAATCCTAGCAGACCAGATAAAGGGTTAAATCCTAGCAGACCAGATAAAGGGTTAAATCCTAGCAGTCCAGATAAAGGGTTAAATCCTAGCAGACCAGATAAAGGGTTAAATCCTAACAGACCAGATAAAGGGTTAAATCCTAGCAGACCAGATAAAGGGTTAAATCCTAGCAGACCAGATAAAGAGTTAAATCCTAGCAGACCAGATAAAGAGTTAAAACCTAGCAGACCAGATTAACGTTCATAGGCAAGGCAATTTTATTTGTATAGCCACACTTTCAACAGCAAGGTGGTTAAAGGTGCTTTACATGATTAAAGCTTGGTTTATACTTCTGCGTCGCGTCAGTCGCGCAGGTTACGCCGTAACCGTCGTACCCACTGCTGTGTTTATACTTCTTCGTAGGGCTGAAAGCGTCGTGTTGCTGTTTCATTTCCAGACCTGCAGGTGGCAGTAGGCTGGTATCGGTCGGCAAACTCCACAGGGCGGAGTTGTTCTGATGGTTTGCTTATGTTTGCTTCAGTTCCGGCAAGTATTTCCTGTTTTAGAACAACGATGGCGGCCGACTTGGTGCAGTGTCTCAACGAGATTGTGGAAGCAGACGAACAAATTATCCTTCTTTTGAACACTTTGCAACGCAAGCAAATGAGAAGACGGAGACGTAGAAGATGGTACGTGCGTACATAATCTCACTGACCAATCACAAGGGAGTACTTCCGCGTCTCTGCGTCGCTGAACGTCAAGCCTCTGCAGACCTACGCAGAGGCTGCAGAGGCTGCGGCGATTACGGCGGTTACGGCGGTTACGGCGGTTACGGCGATTACGGCGGTTACGGCGGTTACGGCGGTTACGGCGGTTACGGCGATTACGGCGGTTACGGCGGTTACGGCGGTTACGGCGGTTACGGCGATTACGGCGGTTACGGCGGTTACGGCGGTTACGGCGGTTACGGCGGTTACGGCGATTACGGCGGTTACGGCGGTTACGGCGATTACGGCGGTTACGGCGGTTACGGCGGTTACGGCGATTACGGCGGTTACGGCGGTTACGGCGGTTACGGCGGTTACGGCGGTTACGGCGGTTACGGCGGTTACGGCGTACCCTTCGCGAGGGACATGGCGCAGAAGTATAAACCGGCCTTAAGGGACAAAGTAAAAACACCAATAAAACAAGAAACACACAAAACATGTGATACATGAAGCATTAATCAAAGCAGCTCTAAACAGAAACGTTTTTAGTTGTGATTTAAAAGAACTCCGTGTTTCAGCAGCTCTGCAGTTTTCTAGAAGTTTGTTCCAGATTAGAGGAGCATAGAAACTGAAAGCTGCTTCTCCATGTTTGGTTCTGATTCTAGGGATGCTGAGTCGACTGGAATTAGAGGACCTGATTGGTCTGGGGGGGGGGTTGCTATAGTAACAGTAGATCTTTAATATACTTTGGTGCTAAGCCATGTAATGATTTATAAACCAGTAAACGTATTTAGAAGTCTATTCTCTGAGCTACAGGGACTTTAGAACTGACATTGCTGTTGAATCAGAGGCTTCTTCTACACAGAAACTGAAGCTGTACCTGTACAGGTGCTGCTGAGCTCTTCCTTCCTCTGAACTCAGGAAATATCTGAAAAACAAAAGAAACGAGCTGGTGACTGAAATCGGCTGGTTCTGCTTGTGGTTCTGGTCGGTTACGCTGAAAGCTGGACATCAGGAGGTAACATGAAGCTGAGCGGACCACACAAAGTTCCTCTGTTTTAGAGACGATAGCAGTTCTGTCTGTGGTGGAACCTGATGGATCAGGGAATATTGGCGCTGCGTTAGCGTGTACACACATGCAGACTGATGCTCAGTGTCGGTGTAGAACCGACGACTGACCCAGAGGTTTCCTCAGCAACCAAAACTAGATGACAGAACAAGAACTGCTGCAGGACTAAAACTAGGATGAAAATAACCGATATTTCTGTCAAAGAATAGAAGAACAGATGAAAATACTGGAAATATGGGGATGAAATTCACTGTGTTGGTCATCAGAAAGAAGTCTGAAGAAGAAGCCAGTAAAACTCTTCCTCTCCATTTCCCACATTTCACCATGAGCTCCATATATCAGCTCCAACATCCGGTCCGATCTGTGAAACCGGGCCGATATGAACAACCAATGGTTTTTTCTGTCTTGTGTTTCAGGAGGGGGAGGGGGCTGGTCATGTGATCCGAGTTTGGTCATGTGACCGTAATGCAGCGCAGGATTGTTGGACGTTGACCTGAAACAGTGTCAGCTGTGTGGTCGTTGTTTCATTGTGTCAAATTAGAAACATATAGAACAATAAATATAATATTCAAAAAAACAGCCGATATCGGACCTTGATGTTAACGTCGGTCCAGAATCTTTATGCCTGAGGAGCATAAAGCACAGAGCAGCTGTTCATCCTGATACAACTACGGTGGCCCTGAAAGGTCACAGCACCCAACTCAAAACACATGCAAAAGGACAAAACACAAGCAAATTGAGAAAACATTTTCACTAATTTGACGACACGTGTGCAGCATTTAGAAAAACGACACAACGCATTAGAAAAACGAGCTGCAAATAGACCACAACACAACGGAAGTGTTTCCAGGGGACACCTAAATGTGATGCACACAGCCGGACATGCTTGTTGTTGACACTGATTTCGAGTCACAGCTCAGTCACCGCCTCTGTCCGTCAGGTGTGTTAGAAAACGAGATAAAAAGTCATCGTTTTTTATTAATTTTAACATTGTGATCGCATGATTCAGCCTATTGCAGTGGTCTGCTGCTACACTATCGTTAGCCTTTAGCCGTGTGCATCACATTTAGGTGTCCCCTGGAAACACTTCCGTTGTGTTGTGGTCTGTTTGCAGCGCGTTTTTCTAATGCGTTGTGTCGTTTTTCTAAATGCTGCACATGTGTCGTCAAATTAATGAAAATGTTTTCTCAATTTGCTTGTGTTTTGTCTTTTTGCATGTGTTTTCTTGAGTTGGGTGCTGTGACCTTTCAGGGTCACCGTATAAAACCACCAAAGTCGACTAAAATCATGTAAAACTATCACTGGATTTAATCTAAAATAACAAAATTTAACTTTATTGTGAATAAAACAGTAAGACATTTATTTCAGTTACTTATTAATATCATTTATTTTGCCATGCTTATGGAAAAGTATTGTATGCAGAATGATACGGAGTTTGTTTTAATATGCTTTGAGTAGAATCATGTGCTCTACACCCCTGGGTGGATAAGGAGGGGTCAGGAAGAGCATGGCAGCATCATGACTGGTGGGAAGTAGCAGGAATGTGGAGGAAGAGGGAGGAACAACCTCTCATGATGTATGAATGTGTGCTGTGATGATTTATCCTTCAGTGACTTCTGTATGGGCTCAATATAAGCTGATAAAGTTTGCACATCATTTCAAAGTTCAACTTCATAAATCAAGTTTGGCAATCTCATAGAAATACATACACAGAAAATATCTGCCAAAAGTTTAAATTTTCCAAATGTGCAGAAAGAGGTTTGCATGGTTGTAAATAAAGGTTTGCATTTGAAAGAATATTAGAAGTTCTTTTGCAAACATCCTGTTTTGAGATGTGCAGCATTAAACTGCGTGAGAGACTCTGAAGTTGCGGTTGCAAATTTTGGCACCGTCTTTACACACTTCTCTGATTGGATGGTGACAGACCACACTGTCCAATCAGAGAGCAGGTCACTTCCTGTCTTTCCACAGCGCTCCAGACTCTTAAAGGGGAGTGTGGACACGACGCGAGCGCCTCTGTGAATCAGGTGGGCTATTATTTAGGATGCTGTGGGAATACATATTTAATGTTTCACGTAAGTGACATTAAAACGGTTACATTTGATTTATCAAATAATAGCCCACGTCTTTCTGCACATTTCCAAACTTGATATTTTTGGGCAGATATTTTCTACGAGATTGCAAAAGTTGATTTATGAAGTTAAACTGTGAAATTATGTGCAAACTTTATGACCTTATATTGAGCCCATAATTCTGTATTTTGTACTGTTCACTCCTTGCATTGAGTAAAACTTCATTGAATACATTGCTGGCTTCTGGTTCTGCTTGGTGATTTAGTTATATTCTTTGTGTTACAGACGCTGCTCTGGTTCTGATATTAATAATCAGAAAAGAAAGGCTGCAGTTGCACATAAATCAGCGAACAATTGATCTGATGTCATCTAAAGCTGTTTTTATTCTGAGGAGGAAAGTGTTGAGATGTGGAAACAAGCAGCCAAGAAAAGCAGAAAGTGGCCGGATCCAGGGAAGCAGAGAGAGAAACACTTTCTGTGTTTAGTTTTATCCAGGAAGGAGAAGAGGGAGAACTCACATTGATCTGCTGTTCTCATCGTAGGCCAGAACCTGAGAGACGTCCCAGGGTCCAGAGGTCAGAGGTCGGACCCGCTCACCGTCAGACTGAGGACCGAGCAGAGACATTAGCATGGTTAGCTTGCCGCCTACCTACATCTTCTCTCTGCAGCAGCGTGAAGGTTCAGGAAACCCTGCAGAGTCCGGACCCGGGGAGTTCTGGGTTCACCTGGTTGGAGATCATGACAATGTGGCTGAAGGCTCCTCGGCCGGCGTCCCTCAGGGCGGCACTGGTGAAGAAGGTGCTGCAGTCCCTGGAGAACAGTGGCTCCTCGTTCTGGGAAGTCAGAGAGACAGTTCAACCATCAGGCTGGTTCTGTTGCTGGTTGATCTGGTTTCACTGGTGCTGCTTTGGCTGCTGAGTCGGATCCTTCAGAACCAGAAGCATTTTAACCAAGCATTAAAAGGTGATCTGGAGGTGTGACTGCTGGGGCTGGCTGCAGGAAACATCTCCAGATGTTCCGGAACATTTAGCTTTGGTTTCAGGGTTCCTGCTTTTACACGTGAAGCCCTCACCTGACGGTCCAGCCACGCCTCTGATGTCATCACATGTTTCTGGATAAACGAGAGGAAACCGGGTCACCACAGCTCCACCAATCGTCTCCCTCCTGAAGAAGCGAGGAAGGCTTCTTACCGTCACGCAGTCGCCGGTCCCAGCGTCACACAGCGAGAGAATCGACACGTTTTGAGCTCGACCGACCCAACGGACACTCAGCGTCTGCCGGGTCGCCCATGTCACCATGGTGACGTAGAACTGGCTGCACAGACAGAAGGACACAGAACCGGGCTCAGACCCAGGAGAGGTGTTCCTCTGGTGCTGCTGGGATCCACAGAGGGAGCTCCAGGTGATGATGTCATGGCATTGTAAGCTTCTGATTGGTTCAACGTGTGGAATGATTCTTATTATTAACTATTATATGCAAGCACAGACATGATGGGAAGGTGCAGCCATGATACGGGTCAGGAAGGAGTCGGGTTCTGGTCTGAAATCTGTGAGTCATCCAGAATTAGAGCTGGAACGATTTAGAAACAGAGCAAATCCATAAAAGAAAATAGTCATATTGATCGATATTAATAATTATCGATAACTATCAAGAAATGTAGAAATATTATTTTAAGTGCAGTCCTGGTCTTTAATCAACTAATTTTAATAAAGAATTCAGTTCAGCCTTTTATTCTAGCTGAGAGTTTGTAAGGAACAAAAACAAAAACTTCAGTAAACTCTTCAAACATAAAGAAAACACTAATGTTATTAACCATTATGTTGTTGATAACATTAGTTAAACTATGTTATTCATTTAAATTGTAGGCTTATCTTGATGCTTTTTTATTTCTTTTAAACATTTTATAACATTTATTATATTAAAGGCTCAGACCTTTGTTTTGGTTGTGGTGCAAAAAGCGTCCAATAAAACTGACTGTGGTTCAGTTCAGCTGCTGAAGCTAACAAGCGAACCATCTACTGACTGATGGCTGAGTGGAGACGGAGCCCAGAACTCTGGAGAGCTGAACTTTGTATTTCTGAAAGCGTTTTGGCCTCTGAGGACGTGGAGGAGAACCGGGTGGACATCTTTAAAGTGTTTCTGTGGAACCGTGACAGAAGAACGGCTCCGTTTAATGTTGATGTGCGTTGAGGATCGGTTCCTTCCCATTTCTCTAAAAGCAGCATAAAAAAACAGATTACAGTTTAAAAATGTCCTCAGGGACAAAGAGCTTCATGTCTGCAGCAGGTTTTTGTTGTCGCTCATTTTGACTCAAGGGGTCGAAAAAATCTGATCAATAATTTTATTATTGGTAACATATTCAGTAGTGTTTTATTTTATTCATTTCAATTAATGTTCAACCAGAACAAGCTGAACAGAGAGTCCTCATCGTGACATCACATATCATGCAGATTAATAAGCTTCATGTATTAATTATGAACATTTCACCTGCTGTGGCCTGAAGGCTCCACATGGAGGCAGAATCTGCTCTGTTGCCACACTGGAAACTGGACTTATGATTGGCTACATGAACTTTGTGCATGACTTGGAAAAAGTCTGCACCAAGTGGTCAGAGGTGGGAATTGCAATCTGTCAAAATGACCGACAGGCTTCAGATTTTTCTGTTACCGTTTTTAAAAAAAAGGTCAAATACGGAAACTATCGTGGCGTTGCGGTAGAGCGGGTGCCCCATATGCAGAGGTCCTCGACACGGCTGTCCCGGGTTCGATTCCCGTCCTCGGAATATGTGCCGCATGTCTTCCCCATTCTCGCTCCCATTCTTCCTGTCTAGCAACTTTCAAATAAAGGCCACTAAATCTTTACAAATACGGAAACTAATGGGATAACGTGTGGTCTGATGAGACTACAGAAGAACTGTTTGGACTCAATGACCTTCGTTACACTTTAAGGAAAGAGAGGGACGCATGTCAGCCTGGGAACACCATCCCTACTTTGAGGTACGGCGGTGGCAGCATCATGGTGTGTTAATGTGTTTTACTGCAGGAGGGACTGGTGTACTTCACAAGAGGAAAGATCATTATGTGGACATATTGAAGCAACGTTTGAAGACCTCAGCCAGGAAGGTAAAGGTTGGACACAGATGTCTCGTCCAGATGGACGATGTCCCTCAGCGGACCAGATTAGCTAGAAAGGACAACAAGGTCCAGGTTCTGGAGCGTCCACCACAAACATCTCAGTCCAGTAGAAAACATGTGAGCAGGCTGTGGGTGGAGTGATGTGTGGGTGGAGCAGGAGCTAAAACTCAGACCTGTTCTCCAGAGTGTCCGGAGGGCGGAGTTGGGTGGTGAAGGAGCCGCCGTCTAGAGACACGACGTGGAGGCTGACGCTCGGGTTAACCTGTCCCATCTGCACCAAACACACAAACACAAACGTCTTCCTCAGATATGATGGAGCAGCTTCTGCTTCACGCTGAATGGCAGGAGACCAAAGGTAGAAATGCAACGTTCCTCTGGGGAAGTTTATTTCTGCACTAAAGCTTCCCTGAGGAGGAGCTCGTTACACAACGGGACAATGAGAGAAAGAACAAAGTCATTTATCATAAATACACACATATGGTTTTATTTATCAGAGGTGAGCTCCTCAGCTCTTCTGGGGGTGAACCAGCTTCTAGTGATGATAGGAACGCTGTTAATGGTGGGACTCTATAGTACGAGGCAGGGAGGACTGCTGTCATCTCTAAACAAAACCACAAGTTTGGATTCATTGTTGGTTTTCTCTGATCCACATTATTCACACAGGCCTGAATAAACACATGGAGCTCTGCTAATTTTGGTGAAAGGTCAGACCTCGACCAGGCTACCTGGATCCGTCTGCTGGATTTCAGAAATGCTCCTTAAGACTTCCCCAACCATCTACAGATCTTCCCCCATGGTTCTGAGTTCTGTTCGGCACATTCATACCGCTGCACCATGACTAGCTCCCGTGTTAGATGTTCCATCGTTCATCGACCGCATTTGATACCAGGTTAACGTAGCTGCGCAGCGTTAGCAAGAAGAATGATGTAAAATGATGAGCTGGATCTCTGAGCCCCACCTTTGGGTAGGGGTACTCTGTCCCTCTGGGATAGACGGAGCCGGTGAAACGAGGCAGAAGCATGGTGGGGACCAACGAGTCGTTGATGGTGAGGTAGGCCAGCCTGGAGCCGTCAGGGGACCACCAGTGGGCCACCTGGGAGTTCAACACCTCCTCTGGACAAAACAGACGACGACGTTAGCATCATTGGGCTAGTACCAGGGGTCAGCGACCTTTACAACCCTCACATCTGCTGAAGGAAATCATTTCATTTTCATGTGTTACAATACAGAAAATCATCAACCTTGTAGGTTACGGGAATGAATATATTTCCTTCAAAGGAGCGTTCATTTTAAAACAAATGACGTTAACAAAGCTCAGAGTCGAAACCAAAAGACAAAAAAACAGACATGATAACAAAGAATATTCCTAACAATATTAGTGTGAGGAGAAGCTGCTAATGCGAGCGTCGCTTTACCTCAACAGTTCAACCATTTATCTGCAGCAACAACGTTAATAAGAGCCACAGGTTGCAGAGCCTCACCCAGGGGTGTCCAAGGTCAAGGGGCGGCACCAAAATCTGCTTTTAACTAGTGATTTAACTATCACTTAGCAACCATTCTCAAAGACAGAGAGACCCAAATCATGTTCTTATTGCTGAGAATAGAGTCTGTTCCTTTCAGCCGAACCCTAAAAACGTGTAAACCAGATGGTTTTCTTTTAAAGAGCAACTCACCCCTCTACCAGAGCCTAACTCCACCTACATTTCCGGTTTGAAAAACGCTGCAGAAGAAGGCATGGCCTGGGGGGGTCGAGGGTCAACACTTCCTTCCTATTCCAACTGGCTACGGAGGCGTGGCCGAGGCCGGGCTTGTTTTATACCCCACAGCGGCAAGATGGCTGACGTCACTGCATTACGATCAGCAACGCTCGATTCAGATTCTAGTGCAGTGTAGAGTTTTAACCTGAAGAGGGCGCCACACTGACTGTTTTTGGTAGAAAATGAATATTTTTACTAAAATGCACTAAAATACCAAAAATAATGACCAGACATGCAGACAGCACTATTAGATACTCATTTATAGTTTATCAACCAAAAAAAGTTGATTTGGGGGGAAAGTAAGTTTTGGATCTAACATGATGTACAAAAATCTTTCCTACAAAAAAAATCGGATTTATGTAACCGATAAATATATTGCATGCTTAGTTTACTTTCATCAGGGAAAATTCGTTTTTTAATTAATAAAAAACAAACTTGTTTAACAAGAAATAAAAAATCTACATGATTTTGCTGTGAGTACTTTTGACCTGACCAAAGTTTGGACACCCTTGGCCAAAGTTTGGACACCCTTGGCCTAACCCGAACCCTACAGAGACAGGAGAAATGCTGGCAGAAATGTGTACTTTTAATAGTTACATTAAAATTACGTAAAATAATAAATAGTTTCATTTATTTTAAACAGTCTTTAGAAAAATGTTGAGTTGATTTTTGAATAATTTTTGTTGCATTTATTGTGTAAAAATATTTCTGTTTCTTCTGTATTATTTAATTTAGCCAGTCTTAGTCCTCTGATGCAATGAGCACAATTAGCTGATTACTGAGGATGCGATGAGGAGCACGGCGCCCCCTGCTGGCCTCAGTCTTACCCTCATACAGCCAATCGGCGATGCCGTTGAAGACCACGCCCTCCTGTCCGGAGGAGGTCAGCCTCCAGGAGCTGCTCTGAGCGTGACTTTGGTAGTAGATGTTATTTTCAAACACGTAGATCTGTGAAACAGAGAGAGAACAGCTGAACAAGAAGACATCCAACATGGCTCCCACAGCTTAATAACAATAATAGGATTTAGTCTCATACTGAAGGCTGCTGGGTTCAGTCATGTTTTATGTCATCTGTAAAATGTATTTCTGCTTCTTACCGCTTAGACCAACCAAAACCACTGGATTTACAAGGACTTTGAATCAGATATGCTGATTATTCTTTTTGTTACAGAAATATCAGTGAAAATGAAACAAAGAGGGGAAATCCACTAAGCTGTGCACATTTTATTTCTGCACCAGATTCACAAAGCGAATCCCAGTAAAGACAGGTAGGTTCTGTGTGTGTTAGCGTCTGCATGTGGAGCATTATCTGCTGCAAAGCTAAATGATCTGATTCATCACTAACAGAGTTTCTCCTGAGATAATGTTGATCATGTTTCTGCACCACAACCACAGCTCGAATGGAAGACAGTAAATACTTCATGCTAAAAAGCATGAAGCAATGTCTGAGAGTCACATGATTTCTGGCCTGGCCAGTCAGAAGTTTACATACACTCAGTGACTTTTATGTCATTTTATTCTGGGATTTTATTGATGCATTTATTCTTTCTTTTTTCAGGGTAAAATGATGATGTAACCGACGACGTTCAGTCTGAACACAGGTCCCAAGTATGCATACTGGCAGAAAAATATTCATGCATCTCCATCTTTATTGGGTTCCATGTCCCTAAGGAGGAAGAAACCATTGTTTCAACAGGACAACGACTCCAATCAGGTTTGTAATGGACATAACTGCAGAAGCAGAACAAAAAGCTTCTGCAAACCCAGAAATACGGCGCAGAAAGACTCTATTCTATAGAGCAGCCTTGTTTCAGGAGCCTCATTTATAAAGCTGCTCATGCACAAGTTTTGGACACAGAGGACACTAGCAGAGCAGCCGGTGAGATGGAGACATGGATAATTTAATTTCCAGGCTTGTAGAGCTTCACACAGGAACACACAACAGTCAGCACCATTGATATGAATTGAATTATATTTTTTGTTCTTATTTGTTTTAACACTCGTTCTGCTGCTTTTATTTTAATTTATTTTAATCTCTTTACTCTTGTTGTCTTGTTACACATTTTCTTATCGCTAACTATAATTTTTGTTTTTTATTGTGAAGCACGTTGGTCGCCTTTTGGCTGAGTAAAGCTCTATATCGATAAACGTTGATTGATTGAAATAAAACGGTTTTCTGCGCCTCCACATTGCTTTCTCCGCCTCTCTGTTGCCATGGTTACCGGTGAACCGACCCATATCAGCCGGTTTAAGTCGATGCAGAAAATTCTCCGGGCCCTTAGCGTTGACCGTTTATGGCAGAAAGTGGGTGAAGGAGGCGGATCTGATCCAGAATCACCTGAGTGCATTTCTAGGGAGAGAGGGATTTATAAAGCGGGAATAGGTGAAGCTGTGCGTACCCCAAGTTTGATATATCTGAAACTTACTTGTCATAAGTACTGGTGTTTTTTTTGCTGAGCTTAAGTCCGGTTTTAGTCAGGATTCTACGAGAAGCTTTATAAACGAGGCACCAGATCTGTCTTTGCATGCAGTTTGAGAATTAGACGCTCTGGTTTGCACATTTCTCCTGTGTGCGCACTGCTTTGTTAATCTGGTCTGAAGTGAGTCCGGTTCTGTTCATAAAGAACTGCAGCAACCCATTTTTCTCTCCTTGTTTTACATTTTTTGAAGGTTTGTAGAAACATCGGATGTTATTATAACTGGCTGCTCAGCAGCTCCTCCACATGTCGTGTTTTCCAGGATGTGATGATCAGAGATCTTCTACCTGGTCTATTCCCGTCTCAATCAGAGTCCTCCATCATTTCTGCAGGTTTTCTTGCAGGGAGGAGACAGCTTAGGGTGAAAAAAGCTTTATTTACATTTCTAAGCTTTGGTAAAACGTTTTAAACTGTTTATTGATAAAACTTTAAGACTTGGATCGATTTAATTTGAAATGCTTGATCATTTCTCTTTGTCTGCAGAAACCAACGGACTGATTGCTGAGCCAGAATCTCTCTAAGATGGAGAAAAAACTCGGCTTCAGTATGAATGATAGTTTAATCTAGGAGCTGTTTACCTTTTCTCTCATGTCTGATACATTTTTCCAGAATCTGAGACTGTAAATATGTGCAATAAATTACATGGAGCCCAAAAAGCGGCAGACAACAGGAGGCTGAATTAAACATTGATTTCTGTTCGTCTTTGTGCCAGCAGCGCTGCTTTTTAAACCCAGCTCTGTTGTTCCAGCTGCTTCGCTAATTGTTTTTTATTATCTGCTCCTCTGATTACTCTGCTGCTCACCGTGGAAAAATAATTAAAAACACTGATTTTAAATGTCCAACAAAAAAAAAAAGGATTCCTACAACATCAGAATGAGTTCCTTTAGTTTGGAAACAACTTTTTAACAATCTGAATATTCATGTAAACCAAGCAGGATGTTTCCAGGCTTGATTAATCAATTCATAAGATTAAATATCTATATTTTTAATTCTTCTGACTTCTGAAAGTCTTTATATGAGTCTGGGACTCCAGTCGCCCTCTCTGGTTAAATGTGGAGAAATGTGGATGGAGGTAAATAGTTTCCCACAGGATCGTCAGAGACACAATATAAACCCAAACTATGGCCTGGTACCGGTCCAGTCGTAGAAAGGCTGATCTTGTAAATCAGAATCTGTTGTTCTGACTAAATATGAAAACCGAAATGTCTGAGAATTTCATCTCTGTGCAACTAAAGATGGGAAGTTATGAGTAAAACAGAATTAATAAGCAATTAACCACATTTATAGTTAAGGTTTCAGATACAAACATCAAACCATGAGTCTCAACTTTCCAGGAAGAACTATGACTAGACGCTTCTTCCTCCCAGCTGATTGGTCAATGTCATCTCAATCATAAATGTAACGATCCAATCAGAAAACAGTCCTAGAAGGTTAGTAATGTTTTGATCTGAATCTCAGGACTCAGATGCGATTTTATTAAACAAACATCTTCTGTCAATAAATCATGAAGCAGCTCCAACCTGAAGCGCTGCCAGCGTCCCCCATTTTACAGAAATGTGGAACTAGGAACTTCTCAGACATTCTGCTTGACAAGGTGGTAAAACCTCCCCAGAACCAGACACTCTGATCCACCAGCACATTTATATTCCACGCACACATTCCCAACTTACCAAGCTCACCTTCTTATTTTACATCAAAAAACTCAGTTCACAACTCTGCTTTCATCACCATAACGAAGCTTTGGATGTTGAAGAAGAAACATCCGCTGCTTTCGGGCAGGTTTCAAGCTGTTTGTCTGTGGCTCTGCTCACCAGCTGTTGGCCCTGAACGCCCCATGAGGCGAACTGGAGGACGGAGTCGGACACCTCTGGAGGATTGAGCTCCCGCACCTCTCTGAGACGACAAACACAGCAGCCATGAAGCGTTTCACAGCAAGAACACGCCTGATGTTTAAAGGAGGTCAGCGGCTTTCTGTCACCTGGTGAACAGGTTGTAGATCAGATATGACGCCAGGAAGGAGTGTTTGTAGACCTGGAAACCAAACAGAACATCATTAGTTCACCAATAAACTGGTTTAAACCACTTTAAGTCTGTTTAAACTGCTTTAAACATGTTCAAAGGTCTTTAAACAGATTCAAACCGCTTTAAACCTGTTCAAAGGTCTTTAAACAGATTCAAACCGCTTTAAACCTGTTCAGACCGCTTTAAAACTGTTCAAACCGCTTTCAACCTGTTCAAACTTCTTTAAACAGGTACAAATCACTTTAAACCTGTCCAAAGGTCTTTAAACAGATTCAAACCCGTCCAAAGAGCCTTAATAGTTTTATCATCTGTTCCTAAACAGGAGATTTAAAACCAAGACGCAGCAGAAACAATGATCAGCTGCTTCTTCTGATTCTCTGACAGGGAGAAAAACAATGAATGATAATAATTCATCATCTTTGATTTGTGTTAAATCAAACTGCAGTAAATAAGAGCAGGAAGGATTGTTTATAACTTTAAAATCAATCCGAGGTTATAATGTAACCACATAAGAAGAAGAAGGAAAACAGCAACTTGGACGTAGTTTGGTCCCCAGGAGGTCCAGTGATGGGGACGGATAGCGTCCTGCAGAGACGTAGGAACCCACAACAGCAGAGACCTTCTGACAACCTAAACATCTGCAGACCTGGTTCTGATGTTCATGACTGAACTCAGGGTGAAACTCAGGAAGTGGAGGAGATCTCCAGTAAATGTCCAGAGAGACTTCTGCAGATCGTTAAGCTGCCGTCTCTGTTTTAACTGAACTCTTCAGAGAAACCAGAGTCTCAGAAGGTCCTCCACCCGTTCTGCCTGCTGTAAACGCTAGATTAGGCAGCGTTTAGCTGGATGTTCTCTGGTTAGTCGGATCTACTGGACCGGGCGAGTTGTTCGGGTTCTGCTTACAAACAACTGCAGGTTCTCCTCAGAACCCAACTGGAAAAGATTATTCTGAAGGCCTGCTTTAGCGTAGCTCGCTGATGAGCTGCTGCAACCAGATTCCCTTTAAACACATGATCCCTTGAAGAAGAATGAAGACGTTCAGAGCCGGTGGAGACAAACCAGGAAGACCTGCAGCCAGAGGAGGTTCTACCGGGTTCTGACCCAGGGAGGAGGACATTTTATCCATAAAACTATTCCAGCTATAACCTTTCAGGTAAACCAGACATGTACCGACACAGAATGGACACCAGCTGCCACCTCGGAGGTCCAGACTCTTCTTCTGCTGCGACCTTTAGTCCCAACCTGGACGTCCTCCTGTAACCCAGGTGACGACTACCTGATTAAGGGCTGTTTCCATGGCGACGCATGAAGATGGTTGGAGGGGCTGGCTTTACATTTCATTTTCAGGCTTCCCCATGACATCCCATCACTGCTTGACGCTTCATAATTATAAAACTTATGGATATATTTCTCATTTTTTATGCTAAAATAATGAGAAGTTTGTGATTATTTCTCGCGTAGGAGGAGGAGCAACAAGTTGGAATAAACAACTCATAAAATAATTATTTTAATGAGTCATTGATTAAATAAAAATGGAAATAAAAACATAAATAACTGATGAATTATATAATTATATTTGCCATACTTAAAACTGCTAATTCAATCATCTGTTGTGATTGCATTTCTCATAAGATGTACTGAACAGACTGTTGGAAGACCACATTTCCCAGCAATCCTAGCAGTGACCCCCAACACACTACTATTGGTTCATGACCACCCATGGTGACATCAGCGATGACATCACGGCCAAAGGGGCTATAAGAGTAGTCGCACCCATTTTCAAACTGTTCTCGCCAGAAGTTCTTGGATGAACTACTGCTGAACAGAGGACATCTCACCGGTGAAGATTCTCTTTTGTTCTGACCCACTGGACCGGGGAAGAACTCGCTTCGAAGTGCTCATACGGTTTGTGTAACCAGGGTGCGCTGTATCAGAACTGTTCCCAGACTGTTCATTAGACGTCGACCTGCAGGCCATCCAGCCTGCCTTTGGGACATACGGTCCTTAAAATCCTGTACAGGTTTTTTTATAACTCTTCCTTTTCTTGCTCAACTACGGACACAATTCGCTCTCCTCCTAGTGGACTGGACCTCCTCAAGGCAAAGTAGGACTGAACCGGTTCATTTATATTAATATTGTGTCTGGGCGGAGATAAATAGAGAAAATAGAGTTTTAACGAGTTAGATCTCGTTCATTGTTGGTTTAAAGTGTTTTTAAGCGCTGCACCTGTTTGCTCATTCAGCATCACCGCACGCATAATTGGAGCTGAAATTGCTGTGTTTGAAACAGTTTGTTTTATCCTGAGCAGATCACACCTTTCTTTCTTATTCCTTCCTCTCTTTTCCTCTCTCTCTCGCTCCCTGATCACCGTCAGCAGAGTCGGGCTCGGTCCGGCCTGCGTTAGCTGGTCTTAGCTGAACAGTTTAACTCCATTGTCTTTAGTCTGTCGCTAAAGCAGAGGCCTTCCACATGGACGCTTTCCCCATGTGCTCCTTTAGCCAAAGTTTTATGACTCTTTCTTAGACTCCATGTGCTGTCCTCCATCTTGGCACAGAGCTGAGATTTATGACTTTGTCTCCTAGGCTATCTGTGATTTGAGCCCCCTGGAGTGAGGGCCCCCCCTCCTTTTCTGACCCGAACCTCAGCTGTCTCACTGATTTCATTTCATGTTAATTGTGTTTAGTGTTCACCTATTATTGTTGTCTAAGATCTGTAGTAATTTGCATTCTTAAGAATAGATGGGATTTTCTGTTTTCTAAATAAAGTCCCCTTAACTCAAAGAGAAGTTGTCTGGGATTACTTGGAGTGATGCATACAATTAATGTCCACAGCGTAAGAACTTATTCCTTCATCTATTGTTTAATTATCTCAGCCTTACCAGGCTGGTAATCATAAACATAAACTGAGACTGAACAATTTGGCTATATGTTCCTGGATTCCACCAGGATGGTGCCCCTAAACTTGGTAATTTTTACATAAAATTATTCATCTGATTAATAATTGCCCTAAGCAATTATTCATTATTATTCATAGCCAAATCCTACCTATCTGTGGCACAACACATCAATAACCATTTCATGAGTTGTTTATTTATTGTAATTTGTCACTTTTCAGCCTCCGTAGCTGGGAGGAAAAACGGATTCTCTTCTGGATCTTAGTAGAAAACCTCCAGAGTCAGATCCTGGACCGGTTCTAAACGTTTACAGAGGAAAACAGGAAGTGACAGCAGAGAGGCGGAGCCTGATTGTGATGACTTCATATACCATCAGCATCATCAATCCTCCATCGATCTGTCACCTGGATGATGAACATGTCTTCTCCATCCATCTGAAGCTGCTGTCTCGTTATCACGCCACAGCATGGTGTTCTCCGGCTCCGGGTTGTGGAGCGGAACCGGCGGTTCTGCTGTGAACAGAGCCCAGTGACACAGACTGAAGCAGGCGGGGAGTTTAAAGGAGGAGAAGAAGAAGAAAGGCTGCCTCTGCTTTCTGACGGCTTCATCCAGTAACATTTACAGCAGTAATTAATATTATAATTATTAATGCTGAAACGTAGATATTTATGGAGATTTTATGGATCTGAACATGTAACTTATTTGCAGCTTCATTATAAGAGTTATTAAATATCTTGTTTTTCATTACAGCTGTGATCACGGTTGCTACGGTAACATTTTAAATACAGCTCAATGCATAGAAGACGATTATTTCTATTATTTCTGAACTTTTATCACTTTCCTTAGATCACCAAACCTTTAAAGGATGATGATGATGTCATAGCTCTGTATGCTTCCGATAGGCTAGTTAACAGCATGTAGAGTAAACAGAGGAACACCTGTGGATGTACCTCAAAGCCCCGCCTCCGCCTCTCTGCTTCCTGGTGTGACATCATCTACAGGAAGCAGGCCAGATATCAGGAGGAGAACTGTGGACCTTGTGTAGTTGGACGGCCTGCATTTTATTTAGTACTGAACTTCAGAGTCCAGTTCATCTCCATCAACGTTCTCCGTCACAACAACCAGAACAGATCCAGGTTCAGACGGTTTCCCTCCAACAAGCACTGATTGTCTCTCATTAAGAGGCTTCCTCTGCAGCCGTTGAGCAAACACGATAACGACGCGCTCATATTCCACACTCAGCCGCTGGGAGCCATTTCGGACCTTTATTTAATATCATTTCTGGGCTGAAAGCTGTGATTCGACTGAAAGAAGCCAAATCTGTGGCCCCTGAGGACAGAAACCTGCTGTGCAAACAAATCCTGGAAAACTCATTAAGGCTGCAGCAAACAGAGCCTGGTTGTCAGACAGAGGAGCTGTTTTAATGGATCAGAACCGGGCGGCCCATCTCAACCGCGACTCGGTCCCTAATCAGAGCTGGAGAACATCTACAGACAGAGAGACCATGTAAATATGACCTCAGAATCACTGATCATCTGACCTTTGACCTTACACTCAGCTGCTGTCGTGTTCTTGCTGTTTTTTTCTTCTGCAAATTAAAAACTGAATAAATTTTTCTGCTTCATTTTAAGATGCCATTTTAAACTTGTGGTTGAACCGTTTCCGTCCCACTTATCCCAACCTTTTCCCCTTCGGTTCTGGTTTGGGTCAGGCCGGGCCGGGCCGGGCCGGGCCGGGCCGGGCTGGGCTTGGTTCTGCCCTGCAAACATCACTGAAATATTTATCTTTATGACTCTGTTTGGTTCTTCATCCCGTTTAATCAAATCGTATTTATAAAAGCGCTTTAAAACAACCGTAGATGTTAATCTCATAACATCGTCTGAATTCAACCTGCTGGACCGAATCTCAACACCAACACAGAACCTAGCAAAAGTATTCAAACTGCTCTGACTTTTCACATTTTGTCACATTGCAGCTGTGAAACTTAATAGATTTAAATGAAAGACCAGCAGGATTTTATATAAATAAAAATCTGAAAAGTGTGGCATGCACTTATATTCCGCCTCCCTGAGTCAGAACTCTGTAGAACCTCCTCTGGCTGCAGGTCTTCTGGGATGGTCTGAACTGACTGGAAGGTTCGTTCTGTCGTCTTTGGACGTTATTCTGTCTCAAACTGGTGAAACTGGCTGGTTGGGTTTATAACGAGCCGCTTTTGACTCCAGCGCCACCTACAGTTAGCCTGGCAGCATCCAATCAGAGACTCACCTGCTGAACGCCGTATCCCAGGAGAACAAAGTTCTTGTCTGGAGAAACGGCAAACTTTGTAGCCTTAAACGTTGCCTGTGGAGAAAACAGGAACTGGGAATATATTTTCTGCTGTGAATAAAAATCATCTAAGCTTTCTAGAAATACTGCGACTAGAACAGCTAAAGTAATGATGTTTCAGTGGAAAATGATGGACATTGCTTCAGGAGCAGAGTTAAAAGTTGCTAAAGGATGTTCAGGTCCACCAACCCTCCACAATAACATCCTGTAATTATTTTATATTAATGGGACTAAAAGCGGTTTACTCACAAACGTTGTGTTTTTCAGCAGGAGTTCAGTCTCGTTGCTGTCGACGTTGAGTTTGAAAACGTCTCCGTCCCAGCTCCGGAAGATAACTTCCTGCGCTGCAGCAACAGAAATGCTAAAAGGTTAAATCCCCCCATAAAATGTGATAAATATCAATTCTCTGTTAATATCTGTGATAGTTGAAGCTGAATCTGAGGTTTGGACCGAGTCGACGCATTTCTCTGCTGATGGAACGGTCACAGCCCGTTTAATCTGCCCGATAATATTCAAATAAAAGCTTGTATTAATAAGGACCAGCTGGGAGGATTTCCAGGCTTATTTGATGGTCTTTTCCAACCAATCAGGATTCTTTCTGCTCTGTTGCTAGGCAGAATAGCCTCCTGTGATGATGCTAACCAGCGTCATAGAGAGAGGTTTGGACCTCTGCTGCTCGGGGCGTGTTTACTTATTGCTGTTGCTTCATTATGTGGATATTTGTTGCTCTGGAATGATGAGCGAGCTCAAAGGGTCAGAGGTCACAGAGCCACAGGTGTGCTGGTTCGAGATCATTGTCTGACCCGTTTTCAGTTTCCCCTCAGGTGTCGCTTGTTCTGGTTTCTCCCAGAGTTCACGATGCCAGCATGCACTATAGTAAGGTCGCCATGGCAACAGGCCCACAGCATCCCACATCCTCCACCGGAGCATCAGGTGCTGCTGAAAAACACGACCTGAGCCACAGGGGTTAAAGGTCAAGTAGGGTTCATGTCTGTGATGGTTTCCCAGCATGCCTCTCTCACATCCAGCTGGGATGTAGGCAGTCTGACGGTTGCCATGGAGACTCCAGTCTCACCTTAACTCAGGTTCTGGTCCAGGAAGTCGGATCAGTTTTTCTGCTCTTCTATTCTGCAGGGAGCGTCGGGCGGGCCACTGGTGCTTTGGATAAAAACGGTTATTTCTTAAATGTTTTTAGATGAAAGGCTGGATAATCTGTGCGATTATGTTGCTGCAGTATAAGATGCATCTATTTTTACACGTCTACACCAGAGTTATCCAGCAGAACCAACACATAGATGTGGGTCCTTTAAGCTCTTTTATCATCTCAAACAAGCAAGCGTTGCAATGACTGCAGATGAATCACATCAAGCGTTAAACCGTACGTGTGTTTTTATGATGGCGTAAAAGCAACGTGTCTCCGGTTTAGTTCTGATGTCGTAACAGAAGCAGACAGAACCGGGACCGATCTGCCGCCTGAGATCACAGTTCAGATTTCTACAGAGCAAAACAATAACTGCAGTCGCTGCAACGACTCTATTCTAATCTCAGATCAAGCTCCCGGTCCACAGAGGCCCAGACTCCATTAATGCATCTGACAGATCTGAATCATCTCCAGCTCCCCATCTCATGTAAATGTCAGTGAATAAGCTGGGAGGCTTCCATCTGAGCCAGGAGGCCTGCACACAGCAAACACTCTAAGCACTTCAGAGTATAATGACAGGGAAATAAACATGAAAGACAGATGGGCCGCTGGTGTTCAAGAGGAAGGAAATCCTCAAAAGAGCTCCTGTCATGTAAAAACTAAGCTGCCTTCCTCTGTTTTATATTCATCATTTCTGTCTTTATGAAGCCAGAAAAAAATGAGGGAAATCCCCTGAAACCGTGAACAGAGACCAGGCAGCTCTGAAAACATTAGAAAACATTTAAAGAAATTCATTATTTTCTGTCCCTCATTCCACAAAGTGAAAGTCAGATATTATATAGATCTATCACACATAGAGGAAAATATTCCAAGCCTATATTTCTTGTAATCTTGAAGATTCTGGCTACAGAAAATGAAACCTCAGTCACTCAGAAAATCCTAATATTACAGAGTGTTGATAAAAAGGATATTTTAAATGTGAGCGTAGCAGCAGCAGATCAAGCTGTGCAGGTATAGAAGCCCCCACCATGTGGAGTCCATTAATGGGACCCAATCTGCAAAAGGCAGCGTGATGGACGTAGCAGACCCACCGCCAGGCGCCAGGTATGCTGCGATGCTCTACCTGGAGCCCCTCATCATGATTACACCACCTCCACTCCAACCCGGCCCCATCGATGGGGGCTGATCGCTGGAACCACGGTAATAAACCTTCACAGCCTCCCTACGGAGGGCTGGTGAATGTTTGAAACAGGTTAAGGTGTAGTGGATCTGTGGATCTTCTTCAGAGATGCTGCCATGGTAAAACAAAAGAAAGTACACCCTATGTGGATTAAAGCAGAAACGATCTGGGGCCTTTGGTACCCAGGTACGCTTCAGCGATGAACCGCCCACAGCTCCAAATCTGCTCAAGTTTTTTACAACTAATGGCTCTTTTGGCGACACCTAGAGGACAAACTGGGGAACTCTTACTGATGCATTGTACACACCAGAGACCCAAACAATGAATAGATCCAAAATAAATATCTTTAAGAGCAGCTATTGTTATAATGATTGTTTTCCCTGGATCATTACGGGTCAGTTATCTGTAGCTAAACCTTTACGGTACTTCTGTGAAAAACATGCATGATGTGTGAAATGTTGCAGTGTGTAACGGATGACCTGGCACATCAAATCAAACTATACGACTCGTCTACCTTTACTCATGTAGGTAGACGAGGTAAACTTCTGTTCTTCAAACATTCAGATCTCGGTTTTGACTAGAATCCCACATGGAGAACTTTTTTACCCTCTTCTGCATATTTACTGTAGATGAAGCCGCGTTAACGGAGGATATTCCCTAATATTCCCTCAGCTCCATGTGGAAACGTGCTTGGATCCGTTGGTCAGCAGCACACTATCAGACATCATGCGACATCTCTTCGTAATGAATCGTGAACACAAAGCCTCTGGTCTTTACCAGGCCCAAAGTATTTCAGTCTAACCTGAGATGAACAAACAGACAACAAATTAAATCAGTTATTGAACGGATGAAGCTGAAATATTAAAGCTGGAGGATAAAATGACTGCAGACCAGAACCCAGGTGACATGAAGGCTGTGGTCCACTGAAGGACCCATGGAAAAAAGTTTCACCTTTCTAAAAAAAATGTATCTGCAACATGTTGATTGAATAAAAATGCCTGATTGTTTATGTTTATGTTGGATATGGCAGTAATCCAGCTGCAGTAATGTCCTGGTGGAGTCCACAGTCAGCCCTCATGGCTCCATGAGCTGCATGTTTTAGATGTTTCCCTGGATCAAATGATCCTTCATCATCAGACCCCTGCAGGCCCCGGGGCCCCCAGTACATCCCTGCTTTGGATGCATGAAAAACAGATTCAATGGATCATCTGCAGGAAAAAGCAGACGATGTAAAACCTGGCTGGAGTCATGATCAACAGAGCTGTGATGCTGCTCACTGAGAGGGCTCGTTTAATTTAGCATAAACTACATATTTCATTGTTATTATTATTATTATTATTATTATTATTATGGTAACTTTTGAAAACATTTCTACTGTTGTCTGATGTAATTGCTGTTCTCTCTCCCTTTATAAAATCACTAGCAAGAGTTAGTTTGGTTGGTTGGTTGATTGATTGATTGATTGATTGATTGATTGATTGATTGATTGATTGATTGATTGATTGATTGATTGATCACGGTCCTGTTCATCTCTGCTTTATCTAAATGTGTGTGGCGGCCATCTTGGCTTGCAGGTCTCGGTTGGATGTCCGGTTCTTGGCTAAACTTACCACTGATCCACTTTGCGTCCGGATCATGGATTTGAAAGTTCCTTTGAAAGAGGTCATCCAGAGTCAGCGGTGAGCCAAACATGTTACCTGAACCATCTGTGAAGACGAAGAAGACAATAGCTGTGGTAAATGGGGGAGCAGATAAGAGAAGTAAAAATAGACTTAAAAGCTGAATATAGCTCATTGTTTAATAAATGAACCTCCACACATCATTTCTATGGCTGTGAAGCATCTTGTGTTGTCTGGAAATTCAACAGTCATGTGTTCTTTTAATATCTTCAGTGTGAATCTGTGGAAGAACAGCAACACCGGACCAGAACCACCACTGGATATTATCTATCACCAGAACACCTGCGGTCCTTGAGGAGAACCCAAACCGCTCCATCATCAAACATCCCAGCATATTCACCTAACCAAACTCTACAATGACCCAAACCTCTGGCTTCAGAACCTAATCGGACCTTCCTGCAGTCTGACTTGGACTTCTGTTACCACCAGAATATTCTGGTTTTACCCCAGAGAAGCTCCACTGTAGCCTAACCTTTGGACAGCAGAACGATGGAAAGTCCAATGAAAGAAAGAACGACCATGATGACCAGAAGCGAGATGCCAATCCCCTTCCAGTTCCTGTCTGGTCCAATGGGTCCGATGTCCTGTTCAACAAGAGAGAGGAATCGTTTCAATAAAACAAAAGGAAAAAACAACTTTCATCTATTCATCTATATCTGGAAACAAGCCCAGGTGAGAGAGGTAGAGGTTGAAGGTCTTATAGAGGTTTATTCAGTCCAATCGGACCAGAACCAGCAGATCTGCAACGCTTCCGTTCATCTCAAACCAGACGCTTGATTTGTATTGTTGTTTTCCACCAGGAATGACAGCTGGGAGGATAAATATGTACATTTCTGCTTGAAGGGACGAAATCTGGATAAATAAAAAGTTCCTTCAGGTTCCTCTATCAGAACTTCAGAGTAATTTTACCGGACCTTCCACTATCAGGGTAAATCAGCTGGCCCGCTCCTCTCAGTCGCTGTGTCTCCATACGGAATCGGCCCTTTTGGGAATCAGCAGACGTCAGAGAATCACGACCGTCAATGATGATGTGGAAAGAATTATTTCAGGACATAGAAAAAGGTTTCTAATAACAACAATAATAACTTTGTTGTGTCGTTATTCCACCAACATGAAGACTTGGTAGAGTTAAGCGTCAGGGAAACTCTGACCAGTAAGGTTGGCTCATATGCTCATCTCTGTGATCTAGGCATGCTGGGGGGGGAGAGTGAGAGAATTACATCAATGTTATGCCAATTAATTGATTAATAAATGATTATTAAAGGCATCCGAGGAATATGGCATAATTATTAGAGTTAGGGAAAAGGCCTTTCTCCAACTCTGATCTAACTGCTGAATCCTCAGCTGTGAGGAGTGTGCTGGTTGACCTCGCAATGAAGACGTAACATCAGGGGACTGAAGGCAGAAGCTGCTGGCAGAGAGGGCAGACATGATTTAGGTGTGAGAAAGTTCATGTTTAAGACTGGCCGTAATAAAATATGAAAGACGCAGATGCAGACTCCAGCCTCATCTATATGAAGGAAAGAAGAATTTTTTTCCCACAACATAATGGCGCCCAACGTGACCTTCAGCAGGCGAAACCGAGAGGACAGGGGATGTGCTTTCTCTCCAGAGTTTCACACAGAGAAAGAGTCATCGTCATGAAATCCATGAAGGAGAGAGGTGCTTCTTAAAGAATGGAAAAGCACCTCTCTCCTTCATGCAAGACTGGACAGTGCAGAGAAAAAGACGATCAAAAGACTGAATTTGACCTTCAACCGACAGTGTCCAGAAAGAGCCAGACTGTCGCCCTCCGATCTGCACCACATGATGAGAAGGGAAGCAACCGCTTGGACAATGAGCTGTCCCGTTTGATGATCACAGAGTGCTGCGACTGAAGTGGGGTGAGATTGAAATTCATTTTACAGAAGCAGACAGGGAGAGACAGTAGGGACATTAAGATTATTCTAAATTTGGGGGCTCAGGTGGTCTGGACAAGCACAAACGGGAAATGAATAAATCAATAAGAAGCTAAGAGGAATGGAATAAAATTCAAGTATAAATCAATTTAGGTTAAAAGTCTGTCAAAGGAAAGGAGAAATAGTTGAAGAATTATTTAATACATTTATGCTATAAAACCCTCATGGTAACATGAAGCTAAAAGGAGGAAGTTTCTTCCTTGTAGCTAGAAACCGTAGATAAATAAATCCAGGACTATTTCAAGGCTTTCTAATTGAAAACTGGTGCATTTTAAATCTGTTGGAGAAAAACAAGCAGGCTGATCCTGATGAAGCAAGATGAATGATTTTAATCAAAATAAACTCAACTAAGAAACCAGTGAAGTGGTAAAGTCGAGTTAAGGTCAAGTCGCTACTGGCCAAGCTACAAGTTCCAAGTCCCAAAATGAATCTTCCAGTCCAAGTCAAGTCATTATTACCTGAGAGCGAGTCAAAAATAAGAAAGTAGGGTGTAGATTTTAAGACTTAAACAAGGGCAGCCATACTTGGTTTAATTTATCGAGAAAAAAAGGAAAGTGCAAATAAAGAAATTGTACTAAATACGCTACCACCAAGCTAACACAGTAGTTGGTGCAGAAACATAAAATATGCTTAAAATACATTTTAAAACAATAAATAATCAGCATGACGTCTGCAAAACTTACAGAGGTTTTGGGAAGTCATTAAATGTATCCAATTTGACCTAATATAACAACCAAATATTAACATTGGCTACATGCTAATTCTAACAATAGCTATTTCTCATGTCATAGTCCGAATTTAAGTGCTGCTCAAGTCAAGTCACAAGTCCCTGAAAGGTGACACGAATCAACAACAAGCTAAGAAAACAGCGATACAAAAAAATAAATTGACATGGAAGACGTTCTGAGCAGGCGAGAAATTGGGCTTAAAGCAATGAACACATGCACAGGATGACTCGCCTTGGTTATCCCCAAAATTCAACCTGTGCTGTTTCTCAGTGCTAGTTCATCACGTAGACAGCATGGCAGACCCTGACCACATCGTCGGGTCCTTAGGAACGTCTCTATTCAGACCATAGAGACGTAATTATGTTTCATTGCACAAATCACTTAGATAGAAAAACAACATCAAGTACAGGTTCCATCCAATCGACTTTTTTTCAAGAGAAATGAAAAATGTTTTGGTTACAAGCGACCTGATAAAGCAACTGGCTGGAAGATTAATGGTTAAAAGGTTACACAGAAAATGGTACTTCTTTTTCTGTCATATTTAGGAATGATTAATCGTACGTAGTTCACAGCTAAACTGTGATTAATTAGATTAAAAGTTTTGATCATCTGACAGCCTAAAAATAAACCCCCCGAAACCCCCAGCAGATTTGGGATTGGGAGGACTTGGTCTCTTGTGACCCCGAGGGGGTTTCGCAATGTGGCCCTTCCTAAAATTCATTGAGGCTCTCGAGTGGTGAACTGTTTTGCGGTTTGTGTCTTTGCTCTCGCATGAAATCGGAGAGCCGAGTTCTTAAGCTTTGTCTCGTAAAAACTGGAAGTAAAGCAGTTGGATTTCTGCATAGTCTAGATTGGGAATTAAATAATCTATGCAGTTTTGGTTAGGCCTTTTGATTTTTGGCATATGGCTTTGGTTAGATGAGCAAACCCAATGTCTTTTCAGCTCCATCATCCAATCAGTGAAGCCTTATGTTGCACACACTGGTACCTACCTCTTGGGTTTGTTAATGTAGAAATGTTTTTGAATTTCTTAGTGTGTTTTTAATTTGTTGTAGTGTTTAGTGATTTGTTGATGTGGTTTGTACTTCAGGGCCACCGTACCTAACACTTCTTCACAACAGATCTTAAAAAACTCACTGATGGCACTAAATTAAATTGACAACTAAAGCTAAAGGCAAATGGCAACGAAAACAGAAGTTAATAATAAACTTTCCCAGTTATTTACCAGGATCAGAGGCCTTGGGAACTCTGTGTTCCCCGTTTTACCAATTAGATAACAGGCGTCTGCTTTGTGCCCGCGGGCCGCAGCTTGGGAAGCTGTTGATTGCATTCAGCAACAACCTGACTGAATGGAGAACAATTGACTTTTGGAAATAAATTCTAATGATGAAGAAAATACATTTTCAAGGATTGTCCCGTGGATTAAAAGCATGGTTCTGAAAACAAGTTTGAAAAGAAGATTTCAAATAAACTGGGGATTCAGAAAAAAACATGGTTTTAAGAAAAGAAAACGTATGTTTTTTACAGAAAGAGGTACTGAAAAAGTTTTAATATGGGAATAATGTGTCAGGGGTTCCATCAGCAAAAGTGGGATCCCACAATGATTAATGTGAACTTCTCAAGCTACGTTCATAACCTTTGATCAATTGTTTCCCCAGGTACAGAGGAAGCAGATGAAGCAAATGTATCCACAGAGATTTCCTTTATTGTGTATTAACTTTTATCGCTACAGCTCTACTCAAACAGCGAACACCTTGGAAAAGTTTTCACACTGGCTAATAGCATTCCCGAGAGGACAAGAGAGGATTTGAGTGCTAATAACCTATTGGGAGATAATTGGAAGATAATTGGGAAATTAAATTTTTGGGTTCAATTGGGGTTTTTGGTCATATGGCTTTTCAATTCAGTTTGAATAAAGATTCAAACTCAACTTGAAACAGTCAGCAAGATTAAAGGGCTCTACTGATGGGAGGATATTTGGGTTTTTGGGCATAAAAACTAAAGATCTTCTTCAATGAGGATTATCTAAACACGGTTTCTTTATAGATTTCCTCTTGCATAAAGAGTTTATAAAGCGGGGCTCATTAACTTAAGTTGTGGAGTTCATTTAGGATGGTTTGAAGCAGCAGCCGCATCAAGGTAATCTAAACAAAACTCCCCACTTCTGCTAGCTCTTTCTAACCTAATCTCTGACCTAATCACTGATTTACAATCAACTAACTAATCCTTTGAATTAGCTCACATATGTTTGGACTAACATGCTCTAACACTTAATAACTCAGCTGGAGATCAGATCAGGGCCTCCTGATTGGTGATCCTTCCCTTCTGAGGCGACGCAGAGGCTGAAGGTGACCAGAGGAGGACATTGGGGGTTACAACATGGAGCAGCTACAAGGGAAGCGTGCACAGTTCAACACCGAGTCCAGATTTATTGTCAAAAATGAGGCTACATAACATCTCTCTCTGTTGGGTTTTACTAGAGTCCTGACAGATGACGAGATAAAGTGTGGCCTTCCTTGGGGGCAGGAGGTCGTCAGAAACATTTCCCACCAATATGAATGGAGCGGTGAACAAAAGCAAACCACATATAGCGTAAATAAAGACCCCGGTGCGTTTTTCATTCTGACAAACAAGTTACGTCTCAACAAGGTCATCTGAACGGACGACCCCTGAGTTACTTTGAGTTAATTCCATGACCAGCATGATTCATGTCTGATTATAAATTGATTGTTTGATCATTGTCTTTTTTTTGTCGGCTCTCTTTGCAACCATTAGAAATTGTATCAACTTGAAATATTTCTGTATGTTTTGGGCATTACTGTAGAAAGAAAAAGAGAGAATTGTTACAGAATTATTTCAAGGTTATGTCAATTAATTGATTAAGAAATTATTATTAAAGGCATCTGGAGATTATGGCATAATTATCAGAGTCAGGGAAGAGGCCTTTGACCCACTCTGATCTACCTGCTAACTCTTCAGCTGTGAGGAGTGTTTTGGTTAATCTTACAATGAAGACATAATATCAGGGGGACTGAGGCAGAAGCTGCTGGCGGAGAAGGCAGACATGATCTGGGTGTGAGAGAGTTTGACCGCTGGCCCAGACTGGTTCATCTACAAGACTGGCCGTAAAAACATGTGAAAAACGCCAATGCAGACTCCTGCCTCATTCCTATGAAGGGAAGAATGTTTTCCCACAACAGACTTCAGCAGATGTTTATCAGTCGGTATATACCGGATGTTTATTAATGGGTATATAATAGATCCTTAGTCTTTGGGGTGCAGATCAATTTATGCAACATTCTGTGTCTGCTAAGCTCCTTGTTAATTAACTGGCTGAATAAAATGTATTCTTGGACCCCAGAAGAAATAATCTTATCTTTGTTTAAGAGAATTAACACCTCCATAATATTAATGATGATATAATTAATATAATTATAATACAATACAATTCTCTTCATTTAAAGGGGGGGGGGGGGGGGGTATTATGCTTCTTCCAGGCACATATTACCCTTCTATAGCACACTCCAATAAAATTGTCACCTTAAGTCTTTTAAAAGTCCGTCATATATCCAAATCCACCTTAAAGAAATTTACTTCCGTATTGGACGCCTTGATTTTGGCCTGTGCCTCTCTAAGCCCCTCCTACTCTTTCTGACACTCCCCCTTCAGTTCGTCACATATCGTGCATCATCGCAGCACGGAGGCGGAAAAAAAATCCACAAAAGACGCGCAGCTGCAGCTGGTGTGTTATAATTACTGCACCTGGGACTCAGCCGGAGTTGGGGTGGGGAGGGGTAGGGGAGCTCTGCAGGGGCGGGGCTCTCTGCTGAGTATGTAAGGTCAGGGGAGGAGATGGGTGGAAAAGGCGGGGACAGGTGGGAGCAGGCGTTTCAGCAACCCCAAGAACTACCAGCAGAGACTCAAAGATTCCTCTAACATGAGTGAATGGGTCAGAGCAACACTTCAGGTATGTTTTTAATGAGGGAAAGACAGGTTCCAGAAAGTCCATTTTGCATAATACCCCCCCCCTTTAAGAGACTTAATACCTCAATAATATTAATTAAATAATTCAGTGACACTGATCAGAGTAAAAGGCGCCGCAGCAACAGAGAATAACAGGAGATCGACACGGAAGAAGCAGGGATGGTTTCTGTGTTGCATTAAACTGCTTCACCCGCAACTCTTTTAGTTTTACCAAGCCGGTTGTTATCTGCTGACATCATTTCCCCCTGAGTTCCAACCAATCAGCATCAGTTAACCACAGCTTCGCCCCGCGACTCTACCGGGCGTTTCTGAGTACATACACCTAGGCTGGTACTGGTTGGTTCCTGAAATGGCCCAGAAAACGGCCCTGTACAATGGAAACATGCTCATACCATGAAGGTCCGGTAGTGGAAACGCGCCTTATAAAATTAAAATATATGAGGCTGATGATGCTTTTTACTTTCTGCTTGTTCAGCTGGTTTTCAGTCTCCTGAATCCTTCAGAAGAGGTTCTACAGGGAAGAACCAGACCAGACCCGTGTTTGGGCCCAACCTCACGCCAATGACTGACGCAATCTGCTGGGATTCCTTATACAGGAAACTCTTTAACTGATTTGAATGTCTGTATAAATGTATTGAAATGACTTTTTGTTAAGTGCCTTGAGATGACATCTGTTGTGAATCGGCGCTTTATATAAACTGCATTGAATGTCTTCCTGACATCCGTTCTACAGCTTCGTTTTATTTCCAGTGACAGTGTTATGAATACATCTGCCTCACTAGGAGAGCCTGGAGCAGCTGAAAACTCATCTGTGTATTCATGGCTCTACTTTATGAGCCTGTTAATTGGGAGCAACAGTCTAAGACAAATATCCTGGAGCCACATTTACACGCTCTGCTATCCTGCTGCACAACTTCAGCTTCCAACTCTCTGGCCAATTAAAACGTTGGATCGGTCACAGGAGAAGAACTATTTCTAAAGATGATCTCCTGCAGCCTCGTTTAGTTCATGATCCTCCTGCTTGTAGCTGGATTCTCCCAGGGAAAATTCAGACCTTAGCTAAAATCTCTGAGCGTTTTGGGAACTCCAGCATCGTTCCTCATGATTTCATAGGCTGCAGTGATTTGGCTTCATTCATCCTGGTTTTATGCAAATATAAAAATTTAAAAAAGCTGCGTGCACTAGATAATAAGTGCATGAACCAACGCTGCATCATTTTAAATCACACACACACACAGTGAGTCATTCATAATTTGGCATTCCTGAGCTGGGCTGCTGTTAACTGATTTAATCTAAATCTCAGTGTGTCTAGTTTCATTAATTGCTCTAAATCCTTGTGATAGACTTGGCTCCCTAAACTCATCTCTTCATCCTTTATCAGCTGATCTACGCTCTGCTAAACTCTTCAATCAAATTCAGTCACATTTTAGCCATGGGCCAATTAGCCATTAGCAACAGAATCCACTTTACTTCACATTCATTTTTTAACAGTTACCTTTTAGTAGGGTGACCAACCGTCCTATTTTCCCCGGACACGTCCACTTTTCACGTCCTGTCCAGGGTGTCCGGGGGATTTCATAGATTGATGAAAATATCAGTGTTTTCATCGTTTTTAAAGGGACCAATGAGGATAATTAAACTGAATGGCGCGATGCATGGAATACGACTGTCAGAGCCTGTAGAGCTCTGCCCCTGATTATGATTATTCACTGCACCTGTTCCTGATATGCCTCACCTGATTCTCCTCATCTGTTTGCCCTATTTAAGTTCCGTCTGATCCTTCACTCATGGCCGGATCATTGTCTATGGACAAAACCCTTCTCTGTGTTGTCGCACCATTAAATCTTGGTTTTTCACCTTTCATCAACGTCTGCGCCTGGATCCTTACTTTAACAAGCGGCACATCCTGACAACGACAGCCTTCCTGTCACCTGACGTCCTCCCCGAGCTGCTGCCTAGTGGCTGGTTCTGATCCGTTCATAGACAGAACAGACAGGAGGGCTGCACTGCAGCTGTTTACAAGATATCAAAGCGTATGTGTAGCTTTACAGACGAACACAGCTGGTATATGTATTTCTGTGTGTGACAAAAGTGGCAAAGATCCAGTTGGTCTACATGGACACAAAAATTATAATAATGCTGAGCAAAGTGAGAGTTCATCTATAAATTGACTGAGGAGGATGAAGATGAAAACTAAAGACTGGAGTTTTCTTTTCTTTTTGAGACTGCTGCCTTTTACTTTTCTTATTTTTTTATTTATTAAAGGGGCTATATGCAACTTATTCCTCAAAATAAACGTAACAATAGCCTTTTTATTTGACCATTTCTGACTCAAACATCTCCTGATGATCATACTGACACCTTGGCAGCTCACAGTGGGAGCACCTATAAGCCTGTATCTAATGTTTTCTATTTTCTGTCGGGTTGGATTTTCCCGCGCTGTCTGCGGATGTGACGTCAAGCGCGTTCATGTTAAACGTTTCAGATCACTCTGCCACCACCGCCAGTCAGCACTCGCAGGCAGTTCAATGGATTGTGTGAAACACAGAAGAGACCCAAGAACAACTCTGACCCCAACAGTAACTCCACATAAGACTAAGAAAGTCAAACTCCTGACAAGTGGCCGAAAAAGATCAAAGATTGAGAGCGACCGGCATAAGAGAGCGAGCAGAAAGGAAGAGCAGTTCCGTTTTTTGGCCACATGGTGTCAGTAGCGAGTTTAAATTTCAGAAAATTGCATAGAGCCCCTTTAAATAATACTTGTCTTCTCAGAATGTTATTTCAGATTTTTGTTTCATTTTTGTCAAGTTTGACTTAAAAAGTGAACTATTATTGTTACTGGTAAAATTTCTCATTCAGAAGAGTAATTACTTCCAAATACAAATTAATTTACAGAGATTTTCAAGTCATTTTTGAACTTGTGAAAGTACATCTGAAGCCTATCTGAAGTTTGTTATTTAATTGTTCATTCTAACTTCAAGGAGAATGTGCGAGAATATGTTACATTTAAAGGTCTTGGCACTGTCCTAAAAGTGTTTCAGGACTTAGCCAAGTGTTCCTCTTTTTTGGAAATCAAAATATGGTCACCGTACTTTTAGACGCCACAACTATGGGATCAGAACAGTATCACCTTGAAATGAAACTGAAAATATATATTGGCATTGAGAAATATTATTGTAACTGAAAATATTAATTTTGAATCTGAAATAAATCTAGTGAATATTTTTGTATTGAAAGTGATTTTTTTCTATGAAACCCATCTAAATGCATTGAAAGAAATAACTAAAGTTTTCAAACTTTCATTTTTTTTACAGTGCTAATCTTTTTTTCAATGCCATCATTTTTTTCAGCTTCATTCAGGGGATCCTGTTTTGACGCTTGTGTGTGCGCGCGCATGAGGGGCGGGGCTTCAGCCCCCCATATGTTTGCATGAACGAGGCAGGAGGGAAACTGTCTGTCCGAGGCGAGACTCGAGAAACAACAGGACATTTATATAATAATGTGGTTTGTGGAAGAAAAAAAGACATAAACGGTTTCTTCTCAGTTTCTTGTACTGACCAGTAGACTAGGAGTCTTTGTGATAAAGTTTTATGCTTGTATAGCCTGTCTTTGTTGGAGGCTCCTCATTACAGACAGTGTGGGATGAAGGGATGTAAATATACACTATATAGGCTATACCATATTAAATAACTGTATTTATTTCAGATCCACAATACATATTTACAATACATGTCAATAACGTTAACAAATCAATTAAGACTGGTGTAAGCAAAGCTAACAACACTGACAACTTGTTTTTTTATTAGATTGCAAGACGTAATTGTGACACACAATCTAAACCAGAAGGTGGCGCTAATGCGCGCCAACTACCATGGCAAACTGAGAAGAAACCGTTTATATCTTATTTTTTAATTATTATTATTCCACAAACCACATTATGCTTTCTGTACACCTAGAGACTTTGAAACGATTTAGAAAAGATTCTTACAGATTATCAGCTCCCATCTAAAGACTTGGGTTAACAGTTGTTTAGTCTCAGACTAAAGATTTTATAAACACTGAATCTTGTTGGGACACTATTTAAAAGACAACACCAAGGCTATTTAAGCTTCCCGCAAAATTCCTCCCATTATGCTCAGCATTATACAGTTTCTTTATGTGCGAATGTTCTAGCATTCTTTGCCAAGATTAATGTTATGTCAAATAAAGACTTGCATTCAAAGTGGGTACTGTATCATCAAATAACTGGTTAACTCATATCTTTTTAATGCAAGGTGTTTATGCTGTACCACTTGCTCCATGCAGATGCACAGATAGCGCTGGTTTGTGCCTGTATTCCAGGGGGCAAGGTTGGCATACACTTTGTAATTCATGGCCCATTTCTCAGCCATGGAACACAAATATTGTAATTGTTGTGTATAGATCCTGCCAGGCTCCATAGATGGCTACAAAACTGTTATTTATAAATATGACACCTATGTTCATAGCCTACTTTCCCGCAGGAACAAAAAAAAATTGATATGTGGCAAAGTGCAAGACAATATTATGAACAGGACTCAAACCCACAATCATCAGCAATGTAATCCTGCTTATTAACCACTGTGCCATAGCAGTAAAGTACAACCCCATTAAGCCAGAGTACAGTGTAAGTGGACAGACCCCCACACGGTCACATAGTTGAATGAACGGAGGGAACAGATCGCGACTCCATGCGCATGGTTTAATAAACCGAGGGTACAGATTCTTACCCCTCAAACATTATTTCTGCACCTGACCCTGCCGGGCTCTGTAGCTTTGTGCTTCCGCTTGTGTGAGAACAGCTTTATTGGTTGTTGATTGATTAACGTCACAACGACTACAAGACTTGCGATAATATCAAACATGTTTGGTTCAAAAGACTACAGAAAGACTGTAATAAATCGGGTCCCCAACTGCAGATTATCACCTTCCACAAACCACATTAGAAGCAAAGAAAATGTTGATCCCACTCGGACAGTCGGAGTTTCCCTCCTGCCTCGTTCATGCAAACATATGGGGGGCTGAAGCCCCGCCCCTCATGCGCGTGCACACACAAGCGTCAAAACAGGATCACCTGAATGAAACTGAAAAAAGGATCATTGTTTAATGGCTTGGTATAATGCAGAATGCTACACACACACAGTTATTGTTACACATTCCATGGTAGGACTGCTGATGAGTTTCGCTGAGTTGTCCTGTGTTTTTCTTCAGGCTGGTTGGGACCCCTGCCTTCGGTCCAGCGGCGCCTGGGGAGGGCCACAAGGAGCCCTAGTACCTCCCCCACCCTTGGAATAAGGGGTTTGGCAGCCATAACAAAGGCGGAGGCCGGACTCCGGCCTGAATGCGGGCTGACCAGTGGGCAGAGGGGAAAACTCTTGCTCAGGTGAGATGAGTTATTTGGGGGCTGTGGTCCCTGGAACATGGCGATTAGCTGGATCGAGAGGGGGGGGCCCTGGGCCGGCCAGCCTGCAGATGACCCAGCGACATTCGGGCAGGACAAAAATACACACAGCTCAAATGCAATTAAGAAATGCTTGCTGACTGATGTAGCTGTATTTTATCTCTGTGACACCTGCTTATGACACACACACATACTCACTCCCTTAGGAAAGTAAATATTGTTTTGTTTTTGTTTTGTTTCTGCCAGAGGACCCTTAGAGCGAAAGGGGTCTCGATGGATGCAGGCCATAATTTCTGATTCTTTCTATTTTTTATGTTGATCTAATTTGTTTTGTTATTGTGTTGTAATTTGTAAGGGAAAGTTGATGTGCGACTAAACCTTAATTTATTTGTCCTAGATGGACGGGGTAAAGCAGACAGAGAAACTGCTACGGCTCTGATAAGGTGATGATTCGTCATCCGGTGAGTTTAGTCTAATCAGAGCTTAAAGACGGTGTTGCACATCTGCAAGAGAGTGAACTGATCATTTGTCTTCTGGGGAGTTATCTGGTAAATGGTCAAGAGTCTTTTCTTTTCTCTCCTAAAGCTCTCTGTCAGGAGAGTCCACATTTATTTCATTTTGGTTGAAAGTTATTTGATGGAATTGTTATTACACTAAGTACAAGTTTCCTTAGCTGTTGCAGCTTGTGTGCACTAACTTAGAAACAGAAACGTTCCTATTTTACGACTAGAACAAATAGCAGAGTTGATTGGGGCATTTAGAGAAGGTTGTGAATTATACCCTGACTGACTTGATTTTGACTAAGCTGACTGACAGTGAAAACATATTTTCCTTTCTTTCTGGGACAATTGGGGCTGAATTGTTTCCTTTTGTTTTGTTGTAAGAATGTGTCTAAAATCAATATTACATGTGGAGCCTGCAACTCTGAACTAAATAAAAGAGGTGTTTTTATGTGGAAAGTACTGCTTAAAACGATGTTTGTAAAAGGTAATACTAATTATGGCAACTGGTCATCGCCATATTAGAATCATAACTCATCCACTTAGCTATTTTAACTGGAAAACTGTTTACTCGGGTGTGACGTCAAACCCAGCTCCGACTTCCGAGGTAGATGGAAAGCATTACAAGCCTGAATTTCTAATCCTTTTTAAAATGTCTAATAAGAACAATGCTAATGCAAGCATCTCAATGTTAGCATTAGCATACTATTGTTAACGCATTTTGGTGTATTTTGACCCAAATTGGGCCCTAATTGTCAATAATAGTTATACTGCACTGAATTATGAAATTATTACATTCTGTTTGAAGATATAAAGAACAATAATTAGCTTTGAACGCTAATTCTAAAGTTAGCATTCCACAGTAAGCACCAGCATACTTGGTCAGATCAGGCCACAGGGCTATTTGGAGTGGTGTAATGTAAAACATCTGCACTCTACATTTACTGAACCAAAGGAGGGTATTCTATTCTATACGGCCTCTATACTCTATGACATTCTAAGAGATATGAAAAAGGCTAAAAAGTATAATACTTCGCTGTATATGCTAACACTAACATGTAAATGTTAGCCCTAGCCTGCTTAAGTGGTTTCCAATTAAAGAGTAACATGGTCCATTTTGACCAGTGTTCTGGACAACCTATGTTCTTTACTGTACTAAGGGAAGATTTTTTATTGCATTTTCACCAGCTCTAAAACACAAAAATACTAACTATATATGCCACCGCTAACTGTAGCATACAGATGTTAGCATTGGCGTACTTGATTAGCTCTGGCCAGTTCACATGGATCAGCGTAGTTAACAACCCTGTTCTCTACTTTTACAGTAGACATTTTTAACAAGGCCACAAAGCTAAACAATTAGCCATAAAGTTAGCATTAATATGAGTGGTCGGTTCAGGACATACCACTGCAGTCTTTTAAACTTTCTGAGTGCTAATGGGAAATTTTCTTGGATTATGCGGTGGATAAACAATTACAGTAAAAGTTAAAAGACTGCTGCGAAGTGGCTGAATGTATGAAACAACCAAATATGTGTCATAGAGCAAAGGTTTCATGTTAGCGTGATGTAAGCTTGTCCAGAAGAGGCTAAAATGCTGCTGAAGCCTTTCAGTCAGTTCTGCAGTGTGGAAGGAGCGTTCCCATCTTATTAGTTATGAGCTTTAATTTTTGGGGGTTTTTTGTCCTGATTGACCAATCAATTATCTCTGTGCTGTACTGGTGTAAAGGAGTTCTGAATGTTTTCTTGTCCACAGCTGCTGATCCAGCTCCTCCAGGCTTCCCACAGGACGGTGGACGAAGCTCCAGCTAGACGTCCACACATTTATATTAGTAAATCATATATTAGTAATAATTTAAATTAATTCTAATTAGCAGAATGGAAAATAATCAGTAAACTGCAGTATAATATTGCATGTGGGGATAATAAGTTATGCTCTAACATTAATGATGTAAACTTTAACACAGGTGTAAAGTTTAACATGATAAACACACTTTATAGACAATATGAGCTGAAACACAGTTAACAGCTGGTGTTACAACGATGGAATTATTATTATGATTATTAATGGTATTTTGATTGATTATTACAAGCTGGGAAAACGTGAGATAATGATGCCAATGAATTTAACATTAACACACCTGCTGATTAGATCTAATATTTACACATTTGTCCGAGGAAGGTACTCAAATTAATTCAATTTCAATTCAATTCAGTTTATTTATATAGCGCCAATTCACAACAGATGTCATCTCAAGGCGCTTAACAAGAAGTCGTTTCAATACAATTATACAAACATTCCAATCAGTTAAAAGTTTCCTATTTAAGGAATCCCAGCAGATTGCGTCAGTCATTGGCATGAGGTTGGGCCCCGTTGATGCAGACTTTCCAACCACAGCAATCCTTCAGCAATCCCTCATACTGAGCAAGCATGTAGCGACGGTGGAGAGGAAAAACTCCCCTTTAACAGGAAGAAACCTCCAACAGAACCAGGCTCAGTAGGAGCGGCCATCTGCCACGACCGTCTGGGGGTTTGAGAAGACAGAGCAGAAACACAGAAGGAACAGAAGATCTGATATAAGAGAACTTTCTATGTTACAGAAAGTAAAAAGTTGATAACAGGACACAGTGGATGTTCAGTTACTGGGAGGATCATCCCAGTCGATGCCCCCCGTCCAACAGGGCATTGCAGCCAAGCAGGATACCAGACCAGGTATATCTTCTATGGAGAGAAAAACACTGAGAGAAAACAAAGTTAACAGTCGAAATAACAGAATGTACTGTAATACAACTGGAGAGTAGTAGGAGAGAAAATTAGCAGAGTGAAGAAAAGTGGTAAGTCTGTCCTCCAGCAGTCTAAGCCTATAGCAGCATAACTACAGAGATAGCTCAGGATGACCTTAGCCACTCTAACTATAAGCTTTATCAAAAAGGAAAGTTTTAAGCCTGGCCTTAAAAGTAAACAGAGTGTCTGCCTCACGGACTAAAGCTGGGAGCTGGTTCCACAGGAGAGGAGCCTGATAACTAAAAGATCTGCCTCCCATTCTACTTTTAGAGATCCTAGGAACTACAAGTAAACCTGCAGTCTGAGAGCAAAGGGCTCTGTTAGGAACATATGGACCAATCAGACCTCTGATGTATGATGGAGCTGATTATTATGGGCTTTATATGGAAGAAGGAGGATCTTAGATTCTATTCTGGATTTAACAGGGAGCCAATGAAGGGAAGCTAAAACAGGAGAAATGTGATCTCTCTTTTTAATATTCATCAGAACTCTTGCTGCCGCATTTTGGATCAACTGAAGGCTTTTAATGGCATTTTGTGGACTTCCTGATAGTAAAGAATTACTATTTTCCATAATAATAGCGCTGGGCTTATCTGTTAGAACCATTGACTGTTAATATTTTGGTTAGAACTAGCAGATAGCGCTGGCTATTTATAGATTAGCTAGTCATACATGCTAATGGATAATGGCATTATCGATGATCATTGTTCTGTAACATCAAAACAATATTAACATCATCTTTACTGTAACATTACCTTTGTCTTTGGCGCGTTTTTCCTCCTCTTCTTTTCTTTTTTTCCTCCCCTGGGCACCAGATAATTTGGGGCGCTTTGACATTTTAACCTTTTTTGAACGAAAACCGAATGGCGGGTAAAAGAAGTCTGATTGGTGCAGGTGGTTTCCCATCCTGCTTTGCGGCGCCTCATGTTTTGTTCTGCACCGTGAGCTAAGTGTATGTGTGATCCCTTCAAGTTATACTAAAAGTTAAGAAGTAAGTGTCATAGCCATGTAAACACAATCATTGCTTCTCTTGTTGCAGTGAAGAACAATAAAAGCTGAAAGTTCCTCTGGCGCCCCAGGGTATCCGCTGCCCTGAGCATTTGCCTATACTGCCTGTGTATTTGGCCAGCCCTGTCTGACAGCATCATGCTGGAGGTCTCCCTGGATACAAAGCTGCACCATGAATCCAAACAGATACTAAATACTGCATCTTACCTGCCAACCTGTCAGAACATGCGAACCATTTCTGCTCTGGCTTCAAACACCTGAAGTACTCCAACTTGAATCTTTTTCCCTTTGAGACAGCACCGTGTGATTTTACCTTTAAGGCAAATTCACTCTGAATTGTAAATGGTGAAAGATATTATTCTGAGGATTCTAGAAACTGAATTTCTAAGCTTATGCTGGAGGTTGTCAGGTTTTATTTTAAAAAGGCACCTTAATTAAGCCTATTTTTAATCCTCTGGGTGAAGCAAAGATAAACGTAAAGGACCCAGTAAAATTCACTTAAGCTCAACCAAATGTCAGCAGGTTCAGTTCTCAATAAAGGTTTTCTATTTTCCCTTAATCTCTTGTCAAACAATATAATCCATTTTACATTAATGTTTTTGTGCAGACAATAACTCTGAACATTTAACTGAGCAGTTCAGCCCATGAAACATTTCTATGATGGATGTGCAGAGGAAAATATTCCATTAAAAGCTGAACATTAGCAAGGCTGTGAGTGTGGAGCAAGGACCACTCGACATTTCTGTCACATGAAATCCAGGAAGCAGCGCTCTGCTCCAGTGGTTATTCAGGACACTGAATATCAAGAGACGCCTTCTGGCTGCAGGAAGAAGAAGGTTCATCTGTGAAGGCTGTAATCTCAGCAAACAAACCTCCGGAGGTAAAGGTACAGATGGAGGAACCGAGGTTTCATTATTCATTTTAGAAACGGGGTCGTCTGGATGCGGCGGATAGAGAGGAAGCTGTGAGACGATGGTTAAAATGTCCTCCGAGGCTCCAAGCCTCCCAGCATCCTCGTTTCTATGTCTTTCTGTGCTGCTGATGGTGCTGTTGTCCTGGTGATTGGCTTCCACTATACTCACTAATCAGCATCATTTACCCCAGGCAGACTGCAGCCTTCTAACTGAAGCAGCACTGCTCCAAGATGTCCTGTAAGACCAGAAAGACAGAGACTCAGACTTCCATCTCTCCAACCTCCTGGTCCAGCTCCTCCTGGGGAATCCCAAGGCGTTCCCTCCAGCGTCTCCTGGGTCTTCCTCTGGGTCTCCTTGTGGTGGAACGTACCTGGAACACCTCACCAGGGAGGCGTCCATCCTGATCAGATACCATCACCTGGCTCCTCTCGATGTGGAGGAGCAACGACTCTAATCTGAGCCCCTCCTGGATGACCGAGCGTCTCACCATACCTGTAAGGGAGAGCCCAGACACCCTGTGGAGGAAACTCATTTCAGCCGCTTGGATCCATCATCTCGTTCTTTTGGTCACTTACCAAATGGGTTGGGAGTTTTGCCTTTCAGCTCAGCTCTCTCTCTTCACCATGTCAGACCGGTACAGCTCTCCCATCACTGCAGACGCCGCACCAATCCAATCAATCTCCTGCTCCATTTTCCCTTCATCCATGAACAAGACCCCCACATACCCACGGGCAGGATTTTGCCTACTTTCAGGTTTAAATCCGCCAATCTTCTCGACACACTTCTATGTACATATACGTATTAAACATCATTGGAAAGTTAAGGGTTTATCTTATTATATTCTCCCATTTAGCTTTTTAAAGAGTAACTAACTAAACCCCAAAATAACTTTTTTTTTGCTTCTAACTGTATAAATGGGTATTTACCAATGCAATATTTCAGTTTCTGGGGATTTTTTTACATTTTCGTGTAAACCTGTTTAATTCTACACTTTTTGGTCTAAAAACATCTTAGTGCTGTCCCCTTAGGGTTGAATGGTGGCTACTGCATTTGAATTTTGTGATTGGTGGAGAGCAGTACATCTCTACGTCACAGGCATCGACTGTGTCACAGCAGCCATGGTCTCACAGACACGCCCCGTGGGTTTGGGTATAAAACTATCAGACATACCGGCCCCCCGTGGCCAGTTCGGAGTGGGATTGTGTTTTTCAGGTTACCATTATTATCACATTAGCACATAGTTAGCATAGCTAACATACTGTTTTGAACATTAGCCTATGTTAGCATTACCACTCAGAGACCGGACCCATCCTGTCTCCCTCTGCCTCAGCAGCAGCGCCAGCCTCAGACAGCGCTGACTCAGCGCCCCCAGCCAGCGGCTCTAATTGATACGGCTCGCGGCCGCTGGGCTCCATAAAGCGTCCCTCTACTCCTCTATCTCCGGCGACAGCGGAGGAGATCCGCTGGCTCAGCGCCGAGCCAGCGCCGAGCCAGCGCCGAGCCAGCGCCGAGCCAGCGCCGAGCCAGCGCCGCCGAAGCAGAGGGAGACAGGAGGATTCCGGTCTCTGAGTGGTGATGCTAAAATAGGCTAACGTTCAAAACAGATGAACGTCGATCAGATCAATCAGTCGCAAAACTGCCAACCCTTTGGTCACTGTCCATGTTTCAGTGTCACATTAAGCGAGCTGTCACTGTCCTCCTGACCACACCCCCACGTTCCCCCCTCCGCTCATCCTCCACACTTGGCCACGCCCCTCCGTGCATCCTGGCAGCGCCCACTTTGTAGAATTTTTCAAATGTTGTCTGGGGGCGGGGTTATGATTTTTCATGGGGTTCAATTCCACTCTAATGTTTCGTAAGTTGCGAGCACACAGCAGGCATTATTGTTCGCTCTCAGCGTACCTACGTCCCACGGGCAGGATGTTGCCTACTTTCGGGTTTAAATCCGCCAATCTTCACGACACACTCCTCTGTACATATACGTCTTAAACATCATTTGAAAGTTAAGGGTCTTGTGATTCCACTGGTTTATGCCAATCAAGGATACAATCATAACTGTAGACACAGCGAGCGCTTTTGGCAAACCACCCCTGAAAGAAATATAACGTCCGACTCACCCTTCGTAGTGTCATATAAGTGACAAAAGCGAGCCATCTCGAGCAAAATGGATATGGATCTGATTAAATTCCTCCAATAAAATAGTTAGTCCATGAAAAGTCTGAGGTTCTTAATCAATGGCGTAATATTTGTGCCACCAACTTGAGTGTGCAATAATCAGTGAGACTGATCTGAGAGCACATATCTACGTGAACGAACAATAACGCCTGCTCTGTCCTGGCAATTTACAAGACAAAAAACACTATATGAGAGAATATAATAAGATAAACACTTGAATTTCAAAGCACCATGTGATAACTTCTGTTAATATGCTAACAAAAACGTACAAATTTAACTGCGCTTGACAGGAAGGGTTAGTTTTTGATTGACACCTTACTCTATCCAATAGGAGACAGGTGAAAACTCTATTTGTCATTCTTCCATGTGTAAATCGAACCAGTCGCGGCACAGATTTATGATGACTGAGGCATTGGAATAGCCAACAGAATGCTGTAAAAGCCGATATGTCACATACACTGTGGGTTTTATCACTGGACTTGTAACCAGTGAGCGGAAAAGGACTTATCCAAAGACACGTGTGAGTGTTTTCTTTCCAAAGACAGCCCAGCCATGTCTCTACACAAAATGGTTCAAGAACAGTTTTAATTTAAATTTGGGGATGTGTTTTAAAAACATTTAGAGCAGAAATTGCAGGAATGTTCAGGGGTTAAACTCCCCCACCTTGGGAAAGGCCTCGTCCCCAACCCGGAGGAGGAACGCTTCCCTTTTTGGCTCGAGACCATAGTCTCAGATTTCTTGGTCTGAGTCAAACAATGAAACTGCAAAATAAACCCGATTAGATTCATTTATTTACACATTAAACCAGATGTATCAAAGAAAACAGAAAAATAAGAAATCAACCTGTTTCTCTCAAGATGTAAAATAATTAAAACACTGAAATAAAACTCCAGAAGTCAAAGAGGAACCTCAGCATCTAAACTAAAGTTAGTGAAGCTCTGATTATAGAGCGACCTACGACCCGTCTGTTAGCATCCTGATGCCTAGATGAGAAGTTCTGCAGCGGTTCTTCAGATCCCCTCAGAGTGGAGAAGAAGAGGATGCATCCCTGCAGCAGACTGAAGTTACCAGATCAGTTCATCTGCTAACAGACGGCAGGTTCTACTGATTCCGGGTTCTGATCCACTGAGGCCTGGCCCGATGAGCGCCATCCTTTCTGCTGGTGTTAAGGAACAACCGGACCTCCAACAATCTGATCCCGACTGAAGAAGAAGATTGGAGCCTCAAACTGGCATCAAATAGCTTCCCTAAACGGGTCAGAATTTCATGATTGGGGTCTATTGATGACAGAGAAACTAGCAGGTAAATAAAGGTGATCGGCTTCAGGGAAAACATTCAAGTGAAAAAACACCTTTAGGTTCTTTAATTAAGCAGTATCAAGAAATAAAGTAGTACTACCTCCTCTGCCATCCTATCATCTGCTTTCTCCACCTCTACAAGGACAAAGAGCTGCTCATTCTGACCCTACGCATGGTAATAATGTTCCCAAGAACATCCAAGGCCTACAGGATGAAGAAATGAGCCGAAAGTCTGCAGTGAATCCCAGAACCAGAAACACAAACCAGGTCCAGCCTGTTAACCAGCTCCAGCTGCAGGACCATTAGGAAAGGAAAAGTCCGGGCCAGATTTAATGAATTAATCTGAAGGGTTCAAACAAAGTGACTTTCCACGCTCAGACAGCTTCTCCGCACTCATTTGCAGAGGTCAGCAGAGCTAAATTGAGGTCAGCAGAGAAGGTAGTGATGCTATCGGCCAATCTGTCGCTTCTCAATGAGCTTTTTAATTAAAAGGTACTTTTCTCATCTGGCAGACTCGCTGAAACTGAAAGTTGAAGCAATTTTCAGGATGGATATCATTTGATTAATCTGCAGCATTAATTAGGAAGAAATATATGTTATAAAAATCAGATGTCTGAAGGAGAGGTTTTTTTTATACGACAGAAGGACGACTGGTGCAGAGCAGCAACAGCTGCCACGGTTCCTGACAGCAGCGTCTAGTTTCAGCTTCATGGAACCTGAAGCTCGATGGTCCAGAAAGGTTCCGTGAAGGTCCACAAGTTCACAGAACCTTTCTGGACCACAGATAGGGTTTCTCCATTGAGGAAGAACCGGAGTTGGTGCTAGAGCTAAGAGTCTTAGCTGGTTCATTCTAATAACCAGTTTGCGTTTCCACAGACACGGAGCCTAGTCGGTGCCGCGTCTTGACGTCATCTAAATCGTAGCACACAGCGGGATGCGCCCCCATGTGGGAGACCAAAACAGGAAGCGTGCGAACAGAGAAACATATCAATGGAGAACGCCATCCTGCCGTTTCGAATGCTGCTATTGTGCTTCCACACTGCTGGATTTGCAAAGGTGTGTGAAAAACAAAATGGCGGTTGTTTGTTTCACCTAAAGTAGTCCCGCCCAGCACACCTGAGTTGGGTCAACACTGTGGGAGGGGTAGAAACCGGTTCTTAAAAAGCACCAGTTTAGCCCAGCTAAACCGAAAGACGGGTGATTGCACAGTGGAAAAACAAAGAACAGGTTCTAAGTGAGACTCTAGCACCGAAACAACTCTGAAACTAGGTCATTGGAAAAGACCATTTCCCAAACCCAAAAAGGTTCCCGAGCTTCAGAAGAAAGACCAAGACACCAGCTATGGTCTAGATATGAAACAGCGCCCCCCAGTGGAAGATTGGACTGACCCAGACTTCAGCTAAAATAAATCCCTCCAGATCTGCCACCTTTCACTCACTGCAGTCTGTTGAAATGACTCCAGTGCGTAAACTGGTGCTGTAGTGTGAATATGTTTTATATCTACATGCTCCCACTAGGGAAGATTATAGCAACCAATAACATTAGCTACCATAACTACGCGGATGACACTCAGCTCTACATTACAATGTCACCAGGTGACTCTGAACCCATTCAAACCCTAAATCAATGCATGGAGCAAATAAATGGATGGATGTGTCATAACTTTCTCCAGCTGAACAGAAACAAAACAGAAGTAATTACTTTTGGTCCTAAAGAGGAACGATCAACAGTCAGCACACAGCTTCAGTTAATCCAGCTAGAAACTACTGATCAGGCCTGAAATCTAGGTGTAGTAATGGACTCAGACCTGAACCTCCAGGGTCACATAAAGGTCAATAACAAGGTCAGCGTTCTATCACCTGAAGAACATTTCTAGGATTAAAGGACTGATGTCACAACAGGACCTAGAAAAACTCATCCATGCGTTTATCTTTAGTGGGATTGATTACTGCAACAGCGTCTTCACAGGTCTGCCTAAAAAGTCAGACAGCTGCAGCTGATCCAGAACGCTGCTGCTCGTGTTCCTCACTAGAACCAGGAAAGTAGAGCACATCACCCCAGTTCTAAAGTCCTTACACTGGCTCCCTGTAGCTCAGAGAATAGACTTCTAAATACTTTTACTAGTTTATAAATCATTACATGGCTTAGCACCAAAGTATGATGAAGACCTGTTGTCATGGTACCAACCACCAAGACCACTCAGGTCCTCCAACTCTAGCCTACTAAACATCCCTAGACTCAGAACCAAACATGGAGAAGCAGCTTTCAGTTTCTATGCTCCCCTTATCTGGAACAGACTTCCTGACGAGTGTAGAGCTGCTGAAACTCTGAACTGCTTTAAATCGAGACTAAAACCATCTGTTTAGAATTGCCTTCGATTAAATGCTTGATGTCATATGTATGAAATGTGTTCATGCTCTCTTGATTTATTGTGTATCATGTGTAATGTGTGTTTCTTTTACTTTTAATTTCCATTGTTTTTTTGTTTTTTAAATCACCAAATCATGTAAAGCACCTTGAATTACCCTGCTGTCGAAAGTGTGCTATACAAATAAAATTGCCTTGCCTTGCCTAGTGGAGCAGCGTCTCTAGCTAACTGGGACTCCATGAAGCTTTTAGTTTTCAGGATTTTCTTCTCCTGGTATTCATGTCTGAAGCTTCTGCCGCTCATTGTGAGCTGGACTCCCTGACAGGAAACACTCTGGACCTCAATGGGACATTCCTGGTTAAATAGGGAGGTGGTAGATTTCAGTTATGTTTGTATTTCTAGTTTTGAGCTCAATATGAACTGAGTTTAATTAGCTGTTGGACCGTCTAATGAAGAACCCAGCAAGAATTCTGATTGGCTGATTAAACAGAAATAAATAAATGCTTCAGTCCAAAGGTTTATGAACATTTTAAACATTCTGCATCTAAATGATGTAATTTTGACCCTAAACCACGTCTTCCCTCCCCAGCCATGTTTCAGTGCAGCGACAGCAGAAAGGGTTCCGTTCTCCACATTATGAGGTTGTTACTGCTTTCGTTTCCTGGCAGGGGAGGAGCCTGTCTGTCACCACCATATGTCACAGGTATTATTATTATGGGATGGCATAGAGAGAAGACAGGAGCTCCCCTGCTGACAGTGGATACTGATGAAGGTGGGGTTAAATGACGGGGCAGCAGAGCGGATGATGAAGAGGAAGGTGTTGGGTTAAGGTGTTCATTACCACGGCCACAAACAGAGCTGGACCGGGCCAGAACCATGCACTGGACTGGAGCTTCAAGTGGAAGGCTGAGCCAGGTCAAGCCCAATGAACCAAAGGTGGACCTTTCAGCCTGGTCCATCCACCGCTCACCATCACACAGATCTGGATCAGGTCCTAGGTTAGAGAAGAGCTGCTGCTCCTCATCATCAGAAGGCTTGACCCAGTTAGGATCCAGAACTTTCACATAACCGGGCCGAGACAGAATGGGAGGAATGTTCGGTCTGTAATTTTCATCATAGTTACACTTCAACTGTGAGAGAGAGAATGTAAAAAAAAATATCCAAGAAATCACATATTGTATGATTTTAAAGAATTTATTTCAAAGTCAAATTCAATTCAAAAATACTTTATTGATCCCAGAGGGAAATTAAGTAAGAAATTAAGTATTTATATAACGATGCAGAAAATAAGCATTTGGCCAATAACTAAAATTTCCCTCAATCCTTTATAATGTAATCTTGGTTACATTACAACATTACATTACAGGTCAAAGGTCACCTGTAGGTGTTCACCAGGTTCTCACACTGTAGCTGGTATCTTGGCCCATTCCTCCATGCAGATCTTCTCTACAGCTGGGATGTTTTGGGACTTTCATCTCCCTCCACAGATTCTCTATAGGATTGAAGTCTGGAGGCTGGCTAGGCCGCGCCAGACCTAGAAATGCTTTTTACGTAGCCCCGCCTTCGTTGCCTAGGCGACGTGTTTGGGATCATTGTCATGCTGGAAGATCCAGCCAAGTTTCATCTTCAATGCTGATGGAAGGAGGTTTTAGTCCAAAATCTCACCATACATGACCCCATTCATCCTTTCCTCAATACAGATCAGTCGTCCTGGTTCCTTTACAGAACAGCAGCCCCACAGCATGATGCTTCCACCCCCATGCTTCACAGTAGGTATGGTGTTCTTGGGATGTAGCTCAGCATTCTTCCCCTTCCAAACATGGCGAGTGGCGTTTATACCAAAGTTTTATTTTGGTCTCATCTGATCACATGACTTTCTCCCAATCCTCCTCTGGATCATTCAGATGGTCTCACGGAAACTTTAGACGAACCTGGACATGTGCTGGCTTGACATTCCTGCAATTTCCGCCCTACATTTTTTAAAAACGCATACCCAAAATAAACTTAAAGCTGTTCTTGAACCATTTTGAGTACAGACATGGTTGGGTCTCATTGGAAAGCAAACACTCTAAAATGTATCCAAGAACTGTGTTAATATCTCTGAGTGCTATTGTTACCAAGCAATATGAATTTTAATACACTGAAAAATCTTTTTTTTTATGTCCGATTATTTTTTTAATATAAATACATGCTGTAAAAATGGCTTTAAAAATCGGTTGGGACCTAAAACACACTGTGGGTCTAAAGTCTGAAGTATTTCCTTCATCCACACCAAATTTGACAGCAATAAGTATTCTGCACACATTTTTCTAACTACAGGTCAAAGGTGGCCAAAAGTGTTACCCATCTCCCGGGTAAATGCCGTAGTCCTCACTGAATTAAAAATATCATCAGAATCATAACTGCATCTTACCATATAAAGCTCCACGGCTTCATTAATGTTGTATTTTGATCATACAGGGTGTTTGGACACGGTGCTAAAACAGTATGTTACTGGTACGCACTGTGCGTAATCTCTTCATGAATAAGACATTTTACTCACGTCATATACTATGGCAGCGCCCGGTCCGCCCGGTCATGTTATATATCTGCGTTTACAGCATTACATTGGCTATTCGATGCGTCAATCATCAGAGTTCTGGACAGCGATTGGTTCGAGTTACTTACCATAATGTGACTTTTCATCCATCCGCCATTGATTGGAGATCTACCCTACATAAGGAATAAACCGGATGAATTTGTTTATTTTCTTCTTCTGGGCATGCTCAGTGACCTTTGCAGGAGGAAGTTGAAGCGAAGGAATCGTAAACAAAGCCGTAAAAACTACAAAAATGGCCATAGATATTTCGGGAGCGCATTTTCACTGTTTGTTTCACATTTATCGGTTTTGCTGTTGTCCGGGACTAATCACATTATTGGAGGACTTTAATCGGACCCTTATTGATGTAAAAAAAAAAATTTTTGTTCGCAATTGATCGGTTTTGTCACGTTTATTGGACTAGAAAGTGGTCAGTTCCTTATTTTTATACCTCCATCAGGAGAACATTTGTGTTGGCAAAAGCGCTCACTGTGTCTTCAGTTATGATTGTATCCTTGATCGCCAGACATAACTGGAATCACAAGACTTTCCAATGGTATAAAATATGTATAGGTTCATAGAAGTTAGAAGTCAGAAAATCTGTGGATTTAAACTAGGAAATGGTCGCGGGCCCTCGGAACGTTAGGGGGACCTTTGGAGCGATGCAGGATTTTAATCCATGGTGACGTAGTGTGTTACTATAGTAACCTTTGTTACTGTGGTCCCAGCTCTCTTCAGGTCATTGACCAGTTCCCCCCGTGTAGTTCTGGGATGTTTCCTCCCCGTTCTCTAGATCAGGTGTTCCCCAACAGGTGAGATCATGGAGCCCCAGGTAGAGGAAGATTATCAGTGATTCATTTTCTAATAGTTGCTCCAACAGTTGATCTCTTCTCACCAAGCTGCTTACCTGTTGTAGATCAACTCATCCCAGTCTGGTGCAGGTAAACAATCTTGTCCCTGGTGTCCTTGGACAGCTCTCTGGTCGTGGTCATGGTGGAGGTTGGAGTCTGACTGAAGGTGTGGACAGGTGTCTTTATACAGATAACCAGTTCAAACAGGCACCATTAATACAGGTAACGAGTGGAGGACAGAAGAGCTTCTTAAAGAATTAACAGGTCTGTGAGGCCAGAATTATTGCTTGTTTGTAGGTGCTAAACATTTATTTTCTGCATCATTATACAAATAAATTATTTTTTAAAAATCATACATTGCAATTGTCTTGTTTTTTTATTTTACATTCTGTCTCTCACGGTTGAATTGTACCTGTGATGAAAATTTAAGGCCTCTCATCTTTTTAAGTAAGACAACTTGGACGGCTGCTAACTAGTTTTCTGCCCCACTGTATGACCTCCGTGAAAGGCAAAGGAAACCAGATGGAGGACAATGTTCTAGTTATGGAATATTTCCCATCATTCAGAGGTTTAAATCTCTCTGTCTGTGAGGAAGAAATCTTCAGTCTCATCACATCTGTGAAATATGAAATATCCCGTGATTTAAACTTTCCTGAACTGCTCCGACACAAAGACTGAAGGATTTGTTTCCATGCAGCCACTGGCCACCATCCGATCAATTCAGAAAATCAATTTAACTCATCAGTTTACAGCAAAACAGCCTGAAGGAAGAAGTGTTTATTTATTCCAGCAGCAGCTCGTATGATCGTGAGGAACATCGTTTCTCCTCCAGGATTTATCCACCCAGGCCTGCAGAGATTCAGACCGGCAGCAGAAGGAAAGCTTTGACCCATCGACTGTTTCAGGGACTGGATCCAATCTGCTCCTTAAAAGAAAGTTATAGTAAGCTTCAAGTCCAATAAATATTTCATCTTCTTTAGCCTGACAATCCCTGCAGTCACATCAGTTTTCCTTTAACAGAACTCTACTTTCAGCTTTCTCCATCAGCCTGACTAATTCATCCATTATGCTTGTCATACGTCCTTTATCTCCGTCTCCTCTGGGCTCTGCAGGGTGTCTCAGATGCCTCCTGCTGGGCCACCATCAACGCTCAGCCTCCAGGGGGCTCCAGCTGTCTTCATATCATCATGCATCTCACTCCAACTAATACATTTAACCCATTTTTGTTCACTACTGTCACTCATGGATGATTTTCACTGACAAGCTGTCTTTATAAGTGTTGGATCTGGCAGAGCAAAGTTTCCATCATCTGAAAATCTACAGCAGCGGGTCTCCAACTCCAGTCCTCGAGAGCTACTGCCCTGTAACTTTTAGGTGCATCCCTGCTTCAACAAAGCTGAATCCAATTATTGAATCACCTCTTCGGTATGCCATCAAGTGTGGAAAAGCCCTGGTAATGAGTCATCCATTTGATTCAGGACCTGGAGAACCTCCAACAGGAGCTTGAGACTGAAGAACCATCTCAGCAGAGTCCTTTCCATGTGGAGCAGCAGCAGATTTACTCCAAGCTGGTGTTGTGCCACAGATAGGTAGGTTTTGTCCATGAATAATTATGAATAATTGCTTAGGGCAATTATTAATCAGATTAATAATTTTATGTAAAAATTACCACGTTTAGGGCACCACCTGGATTCCAGGAATATCAATAGCCAAATTGTTAAGTCTCAGTTTATGTTTATGATTACCTGCCTGATAAGGCTGAGGTAATTAAACAATATATGAAGGAATAAGTTCTTGACGTACCTGAACAGCAAGTTACTACACATGTAGGTGAAATAACAACAGTTTTCCAAAATACAAGAGTTTATTACAACAAGAATTCCCTTTCAGTTAACATAGTTTAATCAACAAACTCACCAAACTAATAAAACACAACTAAACTACTAAGAAAAGAATAACGATAATAAAACTCACACTCAGAAGTAAAACAGTAAAAGTGATAAAAATGCACAGAAATAGAAACAAACAAATTGATAATGATGTCACAGTTCAGAATGAATATGTTTGCTCAAAGACCAAGGCTTGTGTTGAACAGTGTTGGGAATAAAGCCAAGTTAGTTTTAAACTAATTGCGATTAGTTTAAGACTAATCAGCAGATTCTGGTTTGTTTTAAAACCACCAATTCACAATGCAAAGCAGAAGTGAAGAAAAACATTGTTTGGAAGAAGCAATGTTTCATTAAAACATTTGCTGAATTAGAAATCAATAACCTTTAGATAATTGATTCTATTTAATGGATCGGTCACAGCAGTGATTGATCTAAATTAATATTTAGACTTTATGTTGACGTTAACGGCAGTACCAATTATGTCGATCTAATTTACTATTTTGACTTACCAAGGAGCCGGTCTCAAAGATGACTTAAAAGATTAGTTTAGTGTTTAAACTATCTGTTTAAAGTCGATCTCTATGTTGAATAGCGTTAACGGCAGTCTTTATTGTTCATGAATAGAATACCATCAATGGCCCACGTGGTTCACTAGAGCATGTAGCTTACAGCTAACTCACGTGGCGCTGCTTAAAGTCGCTCTGGATCATTTATTAAACATCAAACGAAAAACTGTCGGACTGAGTAACTCAGGTTGCAGGATATAAAACGACTTTCCATTGGAAACCTCTAAATTACTGTTTAAACCTCCAGGCCGACCGGCCTGTTTGTACCCAAACAATAAATGAAATCTTACTCAAAGTAACAAATCACAGTGAAACAAACAACCCTTAAATCTGGTTTAAACTAACCTAATCTCGCCTCTGCCCAGACAGACCTTATTGAACGGTTAAAGTTCTCCAGGTTGCTCCGTGGATGATGGGTGACGCTAACACAGCGTTAGCCAGCAGGCTAGCTACAGCTACGGTCCGTTAGCAGTGGGAGGATTATAGCGGTTGAATCGCAGGTAGCATTAGCTCGGAAAGTTGTGTCGTCCTCTTCGGCTTGCTAAACAGCGATCAGCTGCACCTCAGTTCACCGACACAGTACCTTCTCTGCAGGTTCAAGATAGCATTGTCCCAGGATTTGTCGCGGTGGGGTAACGCTCCAGTCTCGACGCGGTTCTGTGGCATTCGGTAGTTTGTTAGCGGCTCGCTTCATACGGCAGCATCTGTTCAGAAAGCAGGGCTCAGGGTGGAACAGTGGGGTTTATCTCAAAACACTGGGTTTGATTCACCTGATAGATCAGCAGTATTGTCGTCCTAAGAGTGAGTTCCTCTCAGAACTCGCGTCTTTTCCCTCGCCAGCGAAGGAAGGATTGGATCTCTCCTGGCGCTGTTTGGCTGAACGCCAGAACTGGAGAGGAATTGGATATCTGTGGCGGTGCCTTATATAACCTCTGGTCTTCTCCTCCTCCTGTCAGAGCTAGAATGTGGGTTAGCGCCACCCAATGGCTGTGTGTCCCCAACACTGGCCATCAGCTGATTTTACCTGAGATCCACTTCTGATGACCACAGATGAAGGTCAGAGCCATCCTGGATCACTGGTACCATCTGGTGGTGTAGCGATGAAGAGGAGAGGTTCTGATTCTGGAACCTCAGGGTCTGATTGTTGCCTTTTGCTAGTGATTCTATTACCATCTTTAGGCCTATTGTTCACCTGAAACCACCCAGCCAAGGTGATTTATGTCTACAACTAAACCCTGATGCACAACAAAGTTATGCTAATTTTAATCATTTCCACAATAAAGGCCTACATTAATGGTTTTTAGTGCATACAGTGAACCCCCAACTATTAGCGGTTTGATAGTCACAGATTTTTCGGGAGCGTGGCTCCAAATTAATCACAATGTATGGATCTTTTTGTAGAGCGTATTTAAAAATATTCTAAAGAAAATGCAGCTTGGGAAGCGGAAATATCTAGGAGGAATGCTACTTGACACGCTGTTGGCTGGCGTTTGCAAAGCAACTAATTCAGGAGCACCATTTGGTTTTCCTGGTGCTGATTGGCTGAACCCCCGATAGCAAAAATGAGGAAGACTGTAGATGTTAGCTTCTGTGGTAGAGATGCAATGGTTTCCACTGTGTGTATTAAGGTATATTTGGTGTTTGAAATATTTAAGCTCAAAAAGGTGTCAAAGGTTCTTACAAACCATGGGTTTGCACAAATCTCCCAGTTTGTACAAAATATGACATTCGTAGATATTCATGGAGGGGGACATAGTTTCCAACAGCCTTTTTAGAAAGTTGGTATGGCTGCCGTTCAATTGACCTGTAGATCATTCCCGCTTTGCCCCGCCCCCTGAACATAAATAAACCAATAGCATTTAACTACCAGTTTCCTGGAAACAAACAGACTCGGACATTCTCGCCGTCTCACTCCACAGAGAACCATTAGAACCTGTGATACTTTTGTGGTTTTCTGGGATTTATTTGTATTTTAAAGCCCAAATATGATAAAACCATGTACCTGGGGGACATGGAAAAGTGATACCAGGTATCCCGAGGAGATAAGCAACGGAGTTTATTGTAGTTTCCCAAACCGAAACATGAACAAATGTCTCCGTTGGATAAAGCTGTGTGGCAGACCGCACAATCAACTCAACATGACAACAATAAACAAGGATTGTCAGGATCCGGCAAGATCCAGCAGAGGGAGCCATTTCCTCTTCCTTCCTCAGGTGCTGAAAATTGAGCTGACACACCTGGAGCTGGTTACCTCATCAGCGCTGGCAGTATTTTACAGGAGACGTTCCACCAGACGAGCGTCAGATGATTCCGTTCCCATGAGTGGTAGCTGACCTCAACTCTTGTCTTCGAAACAGGTTATCCTGCCTAGTCTTACCTGTATTCTCCTTTGTGGTCTCTAGTCGTCCTCCCGAGCTTCTCCCGCAATCCTGGGTTTCTCCGTTGAAATCCTCTGCGCCTCTCTGAAGTCCCGGTCTCACAATCCACCACCGACGTTCGTCTCCCTTGGGGCTTGTGGCCGCTCCTCCTCCATCGCCCTGCTGTCACTGCTCCAGGTAGTTCCGCTCCAGCGCTCAGCACCGTCAACACCTGCAACGAAGGAAGACTCACCTGAGATTCCTACCGCTCTCTATAACCTCCGGCCTCCGAATCCTTACCTTCCCCTCCAGTCCGGATCTTCAGTCCTTCCAGTGAGTTATTCGTCCGTCTCCAATCTTCCATATTATTCTTTATCAATCCTCACCCATATCCTTACCTTCCAGTGGCATCCTCGCCTTCCGTCGACCTAGTCTGCTCTCTTCAGAACCCGACCTGCAGAACTTCTAAATCTTTCTCTGAGTCCCGAGTGTTGCTGTGTATGCTTAAGAGTCAGTTCTGTGACAACCATGACAAGGATGTACGTCTGTGAACTTTCTTGGTAAGACAATGGTCTTCTACAACTTAGCAATCAGGTCCTATTAGTTAATATCAATCACATAAAGCCTGTCGGTAATGAGCCTGCTCAAGCTAGCCACCTAGGAGGCTATTGTTTTGCTAACTGATGGTAAATTAGTTTACCACATTACCTTGCTGTCCATGAACAATGCTGGTCTTCTTGTTGTTTTGTCTTGTCATAGACAATTGATGCTAGATTAGGCTTCTCCCTCTTGTTGTGAGATCTGAAGATCCGTGCCTCTAATTTCTGTTTTTTTCCCCATGTAATTCTAGTTTGAAATTGTATACATAGCCCTCCATGGCATAATGCCGACCTTCCTGAAGACTCCTCGAAGATATTAATTGTTGTCCAAAAGTTGTCAAAAGCCTCTTTAGGAATTGTTTGTCACTGACGGTTGTTGTACGGCCACCATACTACAACCCTATGAGCAACTCAAGGCAATTTCAAGTTGTTGGTAGGGAGATCCTACGGTTTTCAGAGCTTTTTGTCAGGATAGTGTCGGCAGTTCCAAAATCACCAAAATTCTATGCCTTGATCATCACATCTGCTGGAAAACTTGAGGAATAGTTTGTCATTTTTAAGATGGCAATAATGCCAAGAAGACTCCAGCTGCCCCTTCTGCAGGTGTAGTTACCTGAAGAACAAGATTTAGCGGTTGTAGTCGCTGCCTTCCTTGAGTAGCATCAGGAGGACCTGGACAGAAGACTGTGAAGTTGGTGGGTGCGGCCATGGATACAGAGGTGACACCTCTAAAGGCCAGTACGAGACTGTTCCACGAGCTGGACCACAGGGCGGAAGTTTCTATACCATTAAGAACGCCAAGAATGTACTTCCTCCTTACGAAGTCCTTACCTTTGCCTCATGAATGGCCATTCGTACGCTGTTCATAGGAACGCTGTAAGGCTCCCCCAAGAACAACTTAATGTGTTCTTGGGACGTACTTATGGCCACTGTAAAACCCCGTAAGTATGGGAACTGCCAATATAGGATTCTGGAATGGTCTCGTGACTCTCAACGATCCACCCAGATTGTGGGTGGTTCTTGGGTTGATCCTAAGGCATTCGTACAGACACCCTATGAAGAGGGTTTTTGTGGCGCATTCGTGGAAATTCTTGGACTAGACCATCAATCTGACCACAAACTTATGAACGGGCAACTGAATCCGTCTTAAGGAAACTGTAGCAAATGGTCCAAAAATCATTGATAGGCTTTTTGCAGCCATTTGTACGGGACATTGTGACAGAGCCTTAAAGTAGCCAGTCACACGCTTTTTTAGAGGGGGTCTCAGATATTTGTGGATTTTGGCGGTTGTGGTCCCTAACCCCAACGAATACCGGGGATCCATTGTTTTCAAATTAACTATCTTAATTTTGAACCAGTTCGACAGTAAAAACAGAAATATATTTATTTGTATGAAGTCAAAATAAATTCAGGAGTTAAGGGGTTAAACCAGAAGAGGATCTGACAGAGAGCCATGGATGAACATCGTGGATCTGAGCTTTCTGTTCAGGATGGTCAGGGTCTGCCTCAAGGAGAAGAATCCAGATCTGGATTGGAAGGAAAGGTTGAGGAGGTTCATCTCATCAGGCCTCCTGGTGGTTTTCCAGTCTGATTCTCCTGGGCAGACACACTGGGGCAGATCCAGAACCTTCTCTAGGGGCTAAATACCCAATAAGGCATAGGAAGGAGTCAGGATTCCCCTGAAAGAAGAGTCTTCCCTCCCACAGTCAGCATTTAAAGCTGACTGACAGCTAGCAGCAACAGGTGGGAGAGGGGCACACTACACACCAACCAGACACAGTTCTGCAACACAATATTAAAAAGTAAAAAACTAAAATCAAACGCATAAACATTTTTCAAAACAGTCCAGAACCTGGACCGATAGATTTTACAGAACATGTTGCTAAATCCAGAAATCAGACCAAAACTATATGCTGATGAAGATTTCTACATGTTCAACATGAAAAGTTTTAATCCTTCAGTCTTCATTTCTTCTAAAGCTGGAAGCAGCAAAACCAAAACCCGGATTTATATGAATCAACATAAATGTCGGGTCCTAATGGCTTTTATGGAACAAAACTGCTGCAGCATAAAACAATATTGCTTCCATATTTATGTGGTTTATATGGCTTTATTTTATTTGAATCTTTCTATGACATATTATTCCTGAAGGAACTTTATGTGTTAAAGACTTAGAATATACGACCCAGCAGATATAAATCTGAGTTTACATCCAACCGATGAGTTTTATTCAGGGTCTGAATGAAACAATAACGCAGCTCAGCGTGTATCTTCAGATATGTTCCTCCCGCTGCAGCGCTGCCATGAAGACACGACCTAAATTATGGAGAGCAAAGCAGAAAGCATCGAGCGTGAAATGTTGCCATCTTCAGAGCCGCGGAGGAGAAATAATCCTGGTTTAAATTACGGCAGAAAGCATCAACAATACAAGCTAAACCTCACATCTAATCCGGACGTTATGATTCAGTACCATCTCCTATTCTGAGCCCCGGACCGGTACCAGGCCGCACAGAAAGAATAAATCACTTAATAGTATTTACGTTTCATTTATGATCCAAATCTAAAAAATGTTTTATTTTAAAAAATCTTTTAAAAACCTCTTATCCCCGGACATGTCCACTTTTCAGGAGCGTCTAAGGGGAATTCATTGACTGATGAAATTGTCTGGGATTTCATAGTTTTTCAGGACAGACAGCGGCTGTGCTGTGCTACGACTGTTTCCAACAGACAGACAAACATAGCCGGCAAAATTTCCAGATGTTTTTCTCCATCCATCCATTACCTACACTGTCCGTCCCTTCTGCAGGGTCGGGGGGGGGGTGTTATCCAGCATTTATCGGGAGAGAGGCGGGGTAACAACCTGGACAGGTCGCCAGTCCATCGCAGGCCAACACAAGGACACACAGGACAAACAACCATGCACACACATTCATATCCAAGGACAATTTAGAGAGACCCGTTAACCTAACAAGTCATGTTTTTGGACTACTGGAGTGGTAGTCCCAGAGGGAACCCACGCATGCATAGGGAGAACATGCAAACTCCATGCAGAAAGACCCCGGGACGGGATTTGAACCCGGGACCTTCTGCTACCGACTGCACGACGTCTCGCTCTAGCAGGACACGCCAACGTTCACGAGCACACGTCGCCACAAAGCATACGTCACTAAAAGCTGACAGATACCCCAGATCAACTCTCATTATGACCGTCTTTGCTGCCAAAGCTCAATAAATTCAGCTTCCTGGTTGCTCCACATGTTCTTACACTAGCTTTTTGCGTCACTCCTTGGTTGTATTTTCATTGGTCGATTGCAGACTGGACTCGTAGATTTTCGGGCGCTGCTTGAAGACTGTAGGCGGCTGGGTTTGGTTGTGAGCGCTGATTTTCACACTGAACTCTGATATCTCTGCATCATTTGATTGGTTATTTATTTATTCTAAATTGTTCCTTTTAATGCTTTCCTTTTGGTAGTTTATTAGTTTTCATTATTCTTTCATTTTTATTTACTAGTTTAGTTAGTCTGAATAGTTTCTGCCACGATTCATGGATTTGTCAACGACATTGATGACAAATGCAGTAATCGACATCGTTCGTTTTTTTAAGCATTGTTTTTCTCTTAAAACTGTCGCTGCATCTTTCGCTGCTTTGTCTGCCTTTCTGCCCCTGACACACATGTGCAGTAGTGGCAATCGGTGGTCTGCCATGGCATCACCGGAAAAGCCCAAACAGCCGTAACATGGCGAGCCGACAGCGGAGATAAAAGCATATCTAATGTAAAATCCACAAGGTAGAAGCTGCTTTCCATGTAAGAACAACGGTGATGCTCGAGCATCTTAAAAGGAAATCTGTTGTGGCTGACGACGAAGGACAGTCGCCTCTGTAAGCTAATTAGCTCGTTAGCTGCTAACATTAGCATTAATGGCTGATGTCCTCTGTTCCCCGGACATGTCGGCTTTTCACCTTCTGTCCGGGGCATTCATAGATTGATGACAATGTCTGGGTTTTTATTGTTTTTCAGGGGTCTGATTTGCAAACTGAAATTGACTGATGCGATGGATATAGCATGACAGCCTTTCTCTCATCTGGGGTCCTTCCTGAGCTGCTGCCTAGTGTCCGGTTCTGATCCGTTCATAGACGGAGCAGACAGCGCCGCTGCTGCTGTTTACAAGGCATCAAAGCGCAGGTGTCGTAAGTAATGTGTGGCGGAGTGCAACGTTCACATAGCTGGCTGATTTGTTTCTGTGTACGGCAGGTGGCCAAGCTCCCGTTGGTCACATGGACACACAAACTATGAAAAGGTTGAGCGAAATGAGAGTTTATCTATTAAATGAAAAACTAAAGACTGGAGTTGGCCTTTTTGGAGCTCTTTGTGTGTGAGACAGCTGCTTATTATATTTATTATTATATTAAAAACAAAATACTTATTTTCTCAGAATGTAATTTTTAGATTATATTTTTTAGATTAGACTTTTTCAGATGGCTATGGCTCTTCTGTAGCAGTCTGTATTACAGTGGCTTTGATGAAGCTTCTGACCGAAGACGCTGTTTTATTACTTGTATTGATAGCTGTTACATTAACAGTAGTGATGGTGATTTCATTACCCTTAGCACACATCATGTGTCTGCTGTAACGCTAATATTTTATTGTATAATTGGTTCATAAATGTTGTTGAATGAGGCGTCTTCTTAACTGTCAGTTTTTTAGACAGCGCATGGTTATATTGGAGCAGCTGCTGCGACAAGAGACCATTTACACGTGATCCGATTCGTTTAAATAATTGGCAAAATAATCGGTAATTTGTTTGTGGTAGCCCTAGTCTAAAGGTTGAATTACTGTTGTTAACGAATTCATATTTTGGACAGAAGTTGTTTGTGTTTATTATATATATGTGTGTGTGTGTTCTTGTATAGAAGTTTCATTGTCAGGTTGGGAGAGTTTGTTTCTGAGGCGTCGGCTCTGCGCTGTGGTGTTCCTCAGGGGTCTATCATCGGTCCTCTCCTTTTTAACTTGTATATTTTGCCCTTAGCTGCTATTTTTCGACGGCACTCTGGTCATTATCACTTGTATGCCGACGACTGTCAGCTGTACCTTTCGCTAAAATCCCTGGACCCGGTGCAACCTCTTATTGATTGTCTGGAAGATGTTAAGGCCTGGCTATCTGTTAACTTTCTTCATTTAAATGAGTCAAAGTTGGAGGCGATTCTTTTTACCCCTAGTACGTCCTCGATTTCAAAACCTATTCTCCCACCTTGTCTCACGGCCCTGTTGAGATCCACCATTTCAAATCTCGGGGTAAAAATTGACCCTTTATCACAGATGGATGCAGACATTAACCAGATAGTGAGGTCCTGTTTCTTCCAGCTTCGTCGGTTGTCCAAACTCAAGCCGTTTGTGAGGAAGCAGGACTTACACTCTGTGGTACATGCATTTGTGACCTCTCGTCTGGACTATGCAAATTCAATTTTATTTGGGGTATCAGGTTCTTCTATTAGGCGACTCCAGCTTGTTCAGAATGCCGCTGCTCGACAGGGACAGCCAGGAGAGAACACATTACCCCTGTGTTGGCTCGGCTTCATTAGCTTCCGATTCGCTATCGTATTCAAATCCATTTCAAAATTCTTTTACTAGTCTACAAATCTCTCCAAGCGCTTGCCCCGCAATATTTGTCTGATTTGCTTTCCCCCTATGTCCCAGGGCGAACTCTTAGATCGGCGGACCAACATCTGCTATCAGACCCATCCGCCCGGTCTGGAGCACGAGCAGAGCCGGCCTTTTCGGTCTGTGCTCCGAAACTGTGGAACAAACTGCCCCTTACGCTCAGATTGGCACCCTCTCTTTCCTCTTTTAAATCTTTCTCAAAAACATATTTTTATTCTATAGCTTTCAGTCCAGTATAGCCTGTCTGTCTTCTTGTATTTGTTTTCGTTTGAGTTTTATTTTGATTTTACCTTTTTTTTATCTCTGTTTTTACATTTAGTTTTAGTTTTAGTCTCGATTCGGTTCCGGCTTGTTTTACAGTTTTATTGTTTTATTATCTTATTTTAAATTTGGTTTTATCTGTGTGAATCTTTATCTACTGGTTCTATCTTTTACAGCACTTTGGTCGGCTTGATGCCATTTGTAAATGTGCTTTATAAAAAAATTGGTATGGTATGTTTATCTATCCTATTTAGGACCTTCTCTGTTTTATTCTCTAACCTTCTGAGGACCGATGGACCTTATAGGGACCAAAGCCTGGTCCTAATATGCTGGACCCCCTTTTTTAGGGTTAGGGTTAGGTTTTGAGGTATGGTGTGAATTATGTTTTGGTTAAGGTTAGGGTTTGGGTTAGGCATGCAACTATTAAAATGAATGGAAGTCAATATTAAGTCCTAATATGGGTAGAAATACAGACTTGTGTGTGTGAAAAGTCATTGGATCTGAGAATGTTGGTGCTGAAGTTATTCTTCATCTACTGTATTTAATACCAAAGCATAATCATGCAGGTATTCATAAGGAATAGCTGAGACTGAAATTAATTTGTTATTATTTTCCTGGTAATCAGGTGGTGCCCCAACTCGGTAATTTGATCTAAGTTGATAGTTTTCTTAATAATTGCCTTTTGTAGTTATTATTACTCATAGGCAAACCAAACAGCATGTTCTTCCTCTCAGCGCTGGGAAATAGCTCCAGAACCTGGTAAAGTCCTATTAACCGTGTCAAGCAGCAACATTTGAAGTCAGATCTAAAGTCACCAAAGTAATTCGGTTAATGAGTCCCAATGTGATTCTGTAACAGCTGATCATGAATTAAAAGACGAATCTTTTCATGTGAATAAAAGTCCAAGCTGTCCTCCGATGGTGTGCTCTGCTGTCAGAGGTTCTGATGGGTCACAGATCTGCAGGAACAGATGGCCTCCACTGCATCGTTAGTACCCTCAGTCCACAGGGGCGGCGGCATGTCGTTCCCACTCATGTGTATTCAGGCCTTGTCCCTTCCTGACAGACAGCTACTGAAAGCTAATGTGTCACTGAGCGTATGTGGACGGATCACCGGGAAGGTTTCACCCTCATTTGTCGAAGCACACTTCATAAATCTGATGAATGCAAACATCCTCACCCCCTCCTCCTTCGCAGCGACGGACCACCTTGTGAATGCAAGTTTCTCGGTCCTGAGAAGCGGACGAGAAGGTGACGGGCTCCTCCATTAGCCGGCGTGTCGCTGGTCATCTTCTGACCCACAGTAACGAGTCGCGGAGCAGCAGCTGCTTTCCTTCTCTGCTTGTTGCTGCTGCACATTTTAATCTGCCGCCGCCGCTGATTGCTTTCCTCCGGCCTTGGCTGACAGCCCTGCAGAACCTAATCACACCGCCCGGCTTTTATGTCTCTGCTGCCCAAACATAATCAACCGGACAGATTATGTTAATGCGCTCCCGTCCGGGGAGCAGAACCGCTGTCCTGGTTAAAGGTGTGCTATAGGAAATTCTTTTTCACCTTTAACTGCCTCTGCTTATTATGTACCGTGTAACCAGGTCGGATCGGATTCTGTTGTCTGTTCCTTCATTAGTGGCTCGTTGTCCAGGAGGTCCGTTGTCCTCTGCAGAGGATCCATGCTGCTGACTGGGCCGAAGCCTTCATCACCCACTGGGGTGCTCAGCAGCTTTTACAGCGTCAGTAGTCAGTGTCTTACCTGCTCAGACACAGCTGAATAAACCTTTACTGGAGAGTCCAGTTAGCAACCAGTCAGACTGGGACCAGTTCAACAGAACTTTATCGACCTTTAAAGTTACCAGCCAGAGGTGTAGTTAGTGACATCACAGGAGGCAACGCGAATCCACACCAAGACGGAGAGACTGCATAACAGATCATCAAATGTTAAGTTTCAGGTTTGATTTTATTTTTCATCAACCTACTGACGCTGTTTAAGCAGGAGGATGTAGAGACACGAGCTGTGGAGCTGAAGACGTGATTTCCTGAAGTCTCCCATGCAGCAGCCGTTACAGCAGGATGCAGGAGTCTGCTGGTCATCTGTTGTCATGGTAACAGCATCAGGATCCCGCTCGGTTTCAGCTTTACTCTAGCTGATCTGGACTCTGACCCACGATCTGACACCAGTCAGTGAACCATGGCTTTCTATGCAGCTGTACATTTTAAATCTTGTCTTTTTCATACTTTCGACGCCGTTTCTCCTGCCTGAATCTTCTCGGCTGCTTTTGTTTCTCCTCCAGCTGAAGGCTGTAAATCAGAGCTTCTCCCAGATTAGTATCCAAGCAGCAGCAAAGGGAACCTTGAGGAGGCAGACGTGAACCCAGAACCTGCTGCTGCTCATTAGACCCATGAAGGAAAGAGGAGGGCAGCAGAAGAAGATGCACATATACAGCTCTGAGATGAATAATAGATCCTCACATCACACAGGAGGTCTCTCTCTGTCTCTCTGCTGTATAACGCCCCGGGCTCCACCCGATCACAACATTTCTGCGACACTAAGCTCAAGCTTTTCAGCTCCACTTCCTGTCAGCGCTCGTTCAGGAGGGACGGCAGCATGTCCTCCAGCCACTCAGAGACAAAGAGGACACGCCCTGACCAAAACCACTCACAGATTCATCAACGGATCATTTCATGAGGCTGAAAATGAGTCTGATAAATAATAAAGTGTTCTTCACCACAAACTGCTGCTGCAGCATCCAGCTGGCCTCAGTAGCTCCCAGTCTGCCAACCAGTAACTGGAGACCAGTAGCCTCAGGGCTTCCTGATGCAACATCTCGGCTTTTTATGGCTGAAAGACTAAAATGTCCGCCAAGTATTCACACCCTCACAGACTTCTGCTGAAACTGAAATGTTTCAGATCATTAAACGAGCTTTAATATCAAAGAGAAGCTGAAATAATACAAAATCTGCTTTTACATCCTTATCTCATTTATCCAGAGAAAACCGAATATTTTCCCAGAAGTCTGGTAAATGTTAGACGGGTAAATAAAATCCTTCGGGGGGGGGGTCTGGGGCACCTTCCACTTCCAGGGAAAATGTTGTGATTTTAACATGTGAATGAGCGTTCTGATGTGGTCTGGGAGGAAAATAAAAGATCTGATTCATAGATGTGCTGCATGCCTCAGTAACTCTTCAACAGGTTTGCCACACATGAGAATGGCATGGAATTGGAATTGGTGGGCGGGGTTTGACAGGTGAGGGGTGGGGTTTGACCAGACCTGGCGCCAAAGACAGATTATAACACCTGTGTAAATTAAAGCTCCAACCAGCAGAGGGTGCTGTGCGCTATTAATCTGGACTTTTGGAGGCAGTAAAGAAGAGGCTTTGATGTGATTGTATGCAAAAATGGATATCAGAGCTTTGTTTAATGAAAACAAGATCAAAGCTAGCAGAAGCGTGATGATGCTAATACATCAGCAGTCTTAAAGAGGAAAGTGGATCCTTGAATGACGTTCTGGTCCTCATTCCATGACAGTTTGGGGCGGTAATGCACCAATGTGTTGGTTGTCTGAGGTCGCCAATAAGCACAGAGAAGCAGAAGGCTAACATGAGCATGCTAACGGTAGTTATGATGAAAACTGGAGGAAATAAACACAAGGAAGGGAATTATCAAGGTTCTGAGCAGCAGATTATGATGGATTTAGGAAGTGAGATTGTTGTGGACTTGGTATTTTACTGGACGGCATTAACTGGACCGTTAAGAAGACTGTTTTTGTTTGAGACGGCTCGGTTCTGTGATTGTGCTTCGAACGGTGAGTTGCACATTATTTGCTGTCTGAGTGGTTTGACAAAATCATGTACAGTTATGATTTGTCACACATCACTGGAATCACAAGTAAAGGTCAGCTGGTGTTGAAATTCAGCCCAGGAGCTTGGTTCTAAGAGGCCTTTTAATAAAAATACCTTTATTAGTAAAACAACATAACATCTAACATGAGTTTCTCTTTTAATATGATACGAGCAAAATAGAAAATAAATCTAAATCTCTGTAGGTTGGATGTAAAATTCATGGTTCCCCGTGCAGAAGCATGGTTTCTTTTCTTTTAGACATGTCCGCTCCTCTTTATTCTTCATTTTCCCTTTTTTGTATTTTCTGTCACAGGAAAAGATCAGTTTCATTGTTGACTGATTGGGCGGCTGAGTCAATTACATTTCAATAGCTGAAGTTTCTTTAATTCAGGTGGTTTGTGGATGAGAAAATACATATTATTATGAATATCTCAAACTATCAGGCGAGGTTGAGGTGGGCTACCTTTTAAAGCAGAAGAGAGGTGCTGACGTCTCGTAGCAGCTAGCAAACAATATCAAAATAGTTGGCATGAAAACACACCAGAATATTTCTAAACCTTGCAGAATCTAGCGCAGCAACGAGAGGTAGGAATCAGCTGCAGGTGCAGCAGCACCAGTAGTGCTTCCAAAGATCTTCTATAAAGGAAGATGCCTCACTCACTAACAAGCTGCTGCGGCTGCTTTTGGAGTGCAAAAACAAACGTTCAGAACAGACCAGCTGTTGGGGAAAACTCCCGATCTTCCTTCTGGCCCTGAAACAATCTCAGCTTTCAAATGATGCGTTCTATGTACAGTATATGTACATAGAACGGGTGTCACAAAAAAGGCAGATTTGACCTGGAAGTATGTAACATACCACCAACGAGACGTACAGTAAAAACGTGAAGGGGTCTGGGTTTGACGGGTGAGGGGCGGTTATATCCAAATCTGGTTTATTGTGTCGTCACAACGAGGCCCTTTTTCAAACGGCTTGTAGAAGCACCAGATTTCTGACAGCAAACATTTGCCAAAAAATGGATGGATGGTTGTTATCCATGTTTGGAGTGTTTATAGAGGCAGCAGAGACCCAAATGGCAACACAGAAGGATGAAAAAAGTGAAATATGCATAATTTGTCCCAGCCAGGCTGAAACATGATTTTTAGCTAGATTTAAATTTTAAAACCTGTGGCTTTATTGTTGCCCAGTCTGGACTGCTCATCTCATCTCATCTCCACGGTGTGAAAACACTGGAATGGAGCAGAAACCGACAGTGACGGTAACTCTCTGCAATGATGCTGCTTTCTTGCCAATTAAACAGAAGTCTGAGCTCCTCTCTGTTTGTTCCAGCCGCGTTAGAGACTTGTTGGATTACTGGACTCTCTTCAGCGCCGACTTGTTTACTTTGGACCTTTGTTATTTCATCCAGCAGCAGCAGCAGCAGCAAACACTACAGTTGGCTCATGGGAGCTGCTGTCCACAGTTTTGGAAGTGGATGGAGTCAGAAAGGACCTCTGGGACTTAATCACACTGACCAGCAAACCAAAACAATGAGCTGAGAGCGAGTGTTGACTCACAGGGAGAGAGCGGCAGGACGTTAGTCCAACCAGACGGATCAACGGCGCCGATTAAAGGGGGGTATTTGGCTTCTTCCAGGCACACATTACCCTTCTATAGCACACTCCAATAAAATTGTCACCTTAAGTCTTTTAAAAGTCCGTCATATATCCAAATCCACCTTAAAGAAATTGACTTCATATTTACTTACTTTACGGACTTACTATACTTCATATAGTAAGTGTGATGCATCCTAGAAATGGCCAAACTGGGTGAATCTGCATCTCACAGACGTGGGATCTTGGTTACAAGGATGGAGCAGTCAGTAGAAGGTCCCAGGTTCAAATCCCAGCCTGGTATCTTTCTGCAAGTTCTCCCTGTGTGTATGGTTGTTTGTCCCCGCAACCCTGCAACAATACGCTGTAGAGATAATGGCTGGATTTAGCATCACAAACACACAATTTCCTGGTATTTTGTTGGCATACACTAAAAAAGTTATGTTTACAAATTGAAATCATGGCTGGACGGAGGAGGAGACGCTGGAGCAAAAAGGGCCTTTCTATCCTTTATTGGAATAATTGATTCGTATGGAGGATTAAACTATAAAGAAGCATTTCAGTTTAATCTGGGTTTATTTGCTTGTTTATCATCATGTAAATAGTGTGAATATTTTGGTTAATAATTGATAAGCGGTCCACTGATGTTATCAGCTGATATTTGCCTTTCGATTCTGAAGGTTAGCAGGGAAACAGTAAGAAATCTTCTTCTTCTTTTATGGTTATTTCTTTAAATATGAGGCGTTATTTACAGAAAATGACGGCCTGACCTTTAGGTTCATATTGCAGCCTTCACATAGTTAGCAGTGGTGTAACGATACACAAAAATTATGATTCTGTACGTTTTTGCTACACTTTACTCAAGAAAAAAAAATACTGATGTGCGTGACTTTTATACATTGATCAGCATTAAACAAAGAACCTTTTTTCTGAAATTCATTTGATTTTATTATGTTCTGTAACTTAAAAAAGTTGAAAGTATAGAACTGACTGGAGATTTGATTTTTAAAAATAAATAATATAGTACAAGCAGACATAGCCAGAGTAGAAAACAATAGAACCAATTGAAAACAGTGTTAAAGTTTAGAACTATTTAAATAATAGATAAATCGATTTTATCGATTAATCAAATTTTCTGTTTATGAAGGTTTCATTTTTGGATGAATCCAGAAAATCGGAAAAAAAATTCACCAAAGCGCTCCAAGGGTATTAGTAGTTCAAAGTGATGTGAGCCCGCCCAAGTTCTACCTTCATGTTTTACAGCGTGCATTTATTTGGACTTTGAATTCAGGTGAACTCCCAGAAAGGATGATTAGAATAAAAGCAAGTTTTAAAAATATTTTCTGTCATTTTAAATTTCTTTTCAGGAATAGAAAAGGGAGAAAAAAAATTAAATCAATTAAAAATCGGAAATCGGATTTGGCATCACGCAAATCGTAGATGTTATTTTTAAGCCCTATTGCCCAGCCCCAGCGGTGTGTTTACTGACCCGTCAGCAATAACACAATGTTTAAAACAGAGCGTAATGTTGAGGAATATGCAGAAAGCCTGGTTATTCTGCTGCTCCTGTGAAGCTCTGAGTGGCAGAATGCTTGTTATTTGTGACGACAGCTTGTTGTCTGTGAATCAGAGCAGATGTTCTGTAAACATGGCCACAAACCTTGACCAGACAAAACACATTTCCATAGATATGAGGCCAGCAGCGCCTTTATGCAGCATTTCTTTACTCATCTGATTTCTGATAAGGTTACAGACCGGAGGAGCGGCCAATCAGAACGCCTCTTTCCCCCCAACCAGAAATTCAATCACAGGCAGCAGCTGAATGACCCTCGTATGCAGGCTGGAAACAGATACGTTGGAGTTTCTCCAGATGAGGCCGTGATAATGGGATGGAGGCTGTCCTGGTTTCAGTCTCTGGATCAGAGGGAATCCAGCTTTATGTGGGTTCCAGGTGCCGAGCTGGGGATGCTAACAGCTTACAGAGATGCTAATCCCACACCGGCGTCCTCCTGCTGTCCTGTTAGGCTCTGCAGACATGGAGGAGAGACGGATCCAAAGCTGCAACACATCCCAGAGATTCCCCATTTCTGGTGGAGAACTCGGACTATTTCAGGAGTTCTGCTTTATTGTTCAGACGAAAAGGAAACAAACGGATATCAAACGTTTTGGGTCAAATTCTGCTTTTCAGGTTGAATCTAATTTTGTTCTTTAAGTTCTTTAACAGCCACCGGTTCACCTCTACCTGCTAACTACATTCAGACTGAACCTAAAACATGCAGGTGAAAAAGTTAGCACACCCTGCCACAGCCTGTCTGTTGCTCTCACCGATTTAACACAGAACAGCTAAAGATGAAGACAAACTTTTTGTGAAATGAAATAAAAAGTATTGTTGATTAAGAATAAATTAGTACACCTCTACCTTCTTTATTCCCAGCTAAAACGATTAAACTGGACCACAGGTGAATCAGGTGGACATGATGACCTCCTCATTACTGCAGTGAGACTGAACATCATGGTGAGAAGCTTCTGGGTCCGCTCAGGACCAGATGTTCCTCTGTCCAGAACATTCAGAACATCTGCCAGCATGTCCCGGTCTGTTCGCCCTGACAGCAGAACGCCAGATGCTACAAGAAGTCTCCGATGACTCCACCGGCACAAAGACACGTACAGCGTTCCTTCCAACGTCGCCAAATAAACCTGCCTTTAAAACTTTCTCTGACAAACCGAATGCTAAAATTAGAATTGGAACCCAGCTAACACCAGGCATCTGGGACTGATACTAGATGTAGTTCTCCTCTACCACCACAGGTAATAACAGACACCTGATGTAGGAGGGAACCGGACTTTAACTCCAGACCCGTCTGGCCAACCTGATAGTAATATTCTGGTCCTTGAAACCAGGAGAAATTAGCGTTATTAAACATTAGGTCTTTGTCAGGGAAGTTATTTCTAATTAATGATTTCGTCACTGAGCACAATCTACATGCTGTGTTTCTATCGGAAACCTGGTTAGACTGTAATAATGAATAATCTGCATTGATAAAGTTGAACTCTGTCAAATTACAATTTTCTAAGCGAAACCAGGAAACAGACGAGGTTGAGGTGAATCTTTCATAACTCAATATTCCTGGGCACATTCTGGACTCTTTGGAGTATCTGGCTCTCCAGATAAAGGACCCTAGCTTTGTATATAAAGCTTTTTTCTCAGCTTTATCTAAACAGAACGCACATTTCTTCAATGGTTTTAGGGCCAGCTGAGGCCAACCAGTTTAAAGGTGGAGCGCTGAAATACCCGGTTTTTATTCTCGTGTTGCTGGAGACCTCCCAGGCTGAGCTCCTGTAATCACTGTTACATCAATTAATATGGATTTTTAATTGTTCCGGCTATTTGCAGAAACCGGTCCAAGTCTGGGTTAAGTCAAACCCTAACCCCATCTAGGTTCATTCGCTGCTCATTAGGGATTTGTTTTACACAGAAGAGGAGTGGGGGGGGGGGGGGGGGGTATAATAGAGGGATGTTCCTATGATCCCTGGATGTTTTTCAGTCCTGAACACGAGTTTCTTGTTGGAGCGCTTCTAATCCGACCACAGGAAGAAGGAGAGCAAACAAAAAGCCACACAGCTCTGCTCCTCCTGCCTCTCCCTGCAGATTTGTTTCCTATCAGATTGTGCAGGAATATGATATGCATGGAGCCCCTGTGGAGGGAGGGCACTGGATGTATTTATAGATAGGCTATCTCCTGACTGCAGCTTCTGATATCTCCACCAGCGGCTCTAAGCTCTTCAGCAGAGATAGGAGCGAGCGGGGAGTCGAGGGGCCCATTCAGGCCCAGGAGCAGGAATTCATTCTTCTGACTGACAAACGCTTTACATCCTTCCAGAGAAAAGTCAACATGCTTCATGTGAAAGGTGTTAAAGGGAACCAGCAGCTTTTGTCTTTTCCTCAAAGCAGATAAACAGAAACATTCATCAGACTCAGATTGAATTCTGGATTATTATAACAAACGTCTAAATTACCTGTTTATGCTCTAATATTAATCTGCATCTTTATTCTGGACAAACGACCGCTTACAGCTGCTGATTATCGAATAAAACTAAACTATGTCATTGTTAACATGTATAGATCACCTGATGCATTTATTACTACAATAAACCCTCTCCATAATGTTCTTACTGAGAGTGACACTGCCCCCTGCTGGTAACACCACTCCATCATCACAGGGACCTTAATCTGGCGTCTGCTGCTGCAGATATGATTCATAAAACACGCCTCAGGGTACGACAGCTGCATACATTTAGCGACAGCTCAGCCACTTTAGATAAAATCACTACAATGCATCATGGCTGCAGCTCAGCTGACAACCAGGAGGAGCGACTCTGAGGACCTCTGCAGCTGACATGGACACATTTCCTCCGAATCAGCAGAGAAACTTAAAACATGACACTTTATTCTGCGTTCTTTACAAAGATAAGAGAAGATGAAGGAAAGAAAGTAGACAGCAATGCAGCCGCAGGATGAAGAGTATATAGTCTAATAGTTAATGCTCTGTTTAATGACTTAAAACAGGCTCTGCAGCTTTACAGCAAACGTCTCTGGTCCAGGAAGAGACGGACGGCAGCATCTCTACTGGGGTCGTCACCATGGTTACCA